>JAJPUD010005324.1:109678-162391 GCA_023553655.1 Myrmecobius fasciatus
TTCACTAATTTTGTTTTTCAGTGAATTTTTGTCTTTTTCCAATTCACCAGACTTATTTTCCAGTTTTTCACATCTCTGTTGCAGGGCAATGTTTCCTTCTTGCACTGCTCTCAATTTATTTCCCCAATCTTCTTCTAGCTCTCTTTTGAGATTCTTTATGCAATCTTCCAGGTAAGCCTTCTGAAAGGGAGACCAGCTTAAGTCCACCTTTGTGGCTTTATCTGGGATTGTTTTCAGAATCTCAGGATCTGGGGACTTCTCTAGTTTCTCTCCGTAAAAGCTGTCTATGGTGAGAGCTCTCTTCTTCTTGCTCATGATGTTTCGCTGAGGTATCAGTCACCAGCAGGGAATTCTGCAGCAGCAGCAGCAGCCGTGATTTCAATTTGCCCTTGGGCAATTTGCTGAGTTGACTTCCGGTCTGGGGCTGATCTGGCTAGATCCGCACTAGGACCACACTTTCAGCTGCTCTCAATCCTCCCTTTATCAAAGGTAGACCTGCCAAAGCACCTGCCCGCAAGCAGAGCAAAGTGGCCCAAGCATCTCCCAGGGACTTCCTGGCAGCCTAAAATCTCCTGGTCCTTCCCAGTCCCGCACTTGCACCCCGGCTGCCCACTGGCGTCTGAGCGCTGGGAGCTGCTCGATCCCCTACCCGTCTAAAACTGACCTCAGAAGTTCTTTCAAAGTAGATATTTGATAGAAATGTGTTGTAGTCCAAGTGTTTGGTGGCACCCTCACTCCAGAACCAGTTCAGAGGCTCAATTTGTCTGGGTCTGAGGGAAGGTCTCAGGAGCTCACAGAGAACACTGTCTGCAGTTCGCCATCTTGGCTCCACCCCTCAGGCTACTGCAAGTCTAGATGAAGGATGATAAAGCTTTGACCTAATTGGTGACAGGGTAAGAGGAGAGGAATAAATGAATGTGAGAGATGTGGTAAAAATGGAATGGGCAAACCTTTCAACTGTTTGAATGCTAGTCTTGCCAGGTCAATGAAAAAAGGAAGGTTCACATCTGCCAAGAATGTCATGACATTTGAAATAGTAACAAAAAGCTCCAAATAGTGAGTGCCCAATGAGAAGGAAATGACTGAACAATTATGATGTATGAATCCAGTAGAATATAATTGGATTGTAAGGAATTAAAATTATGACTTCAGAGAAACATAGGAAGATATGCATAAATTTATTCAGGAAAAAAGCAGCACTATGAGAACACTATATATATATATATATATATGTATATATATATATATAAAACTATGATAATGAAATCAGTCAATGAGCATTTATTAAAAATCTCCTGTATACTAGGCATTGTGTCAAGTGCTGAGGATACAGAAAAAAGAGGAGACCAGAGTCACTAGATCAAACGTATGTTTCAGGAATTAAGATGTAGGGAGACTGGAAAAGTAAAGGAATGATTATGAAAGGCTTTGAATGCCAAACAAAGCAGTTTGTATTTGCTTCTGGAGGCCACAGGGAGCAAATAAATTTATAGAGTAAGGGGAATAACATGATCAGATCTACTGTAGGAAAATCACTTTGGCAGCTGATTGGAGAACAGACTGAAGAGGAAAGATTTAAAGCAAGCTGATTTAAGGCATGCAACTATTATAATGGTTCAGGTGTAAGGTAATGAAAACCTGCACCAGAGTGCTAGCAGTGGTAGGGGACAGAAGGAGGGATAGATGAAAAATGTTCTAAAAATGAATTCTATGAATTTTGGCAACAGATTAGATATGGGAGTGAGATAGCAGAATATGCATCAAATTTGGTGAGCAATTTTTTTCAGATAATTAATGATGGAACAATTTTCCACTTAATAAAAACATGGTAGACTATGAGTATGAGATGACAGTAGTGGTTGCTCCTTCCTTCCTCCTTTCTTTCCTTCCATCCTTTCTTCCTTCTTTCCTTCCTTCCTTCCCTTCTTCCTTCCTTCTTTCCTTTCTTTTTTCTCCATCTATCTGTCTATCCATCTGTCTCTCTGTATATGAACATCACCAGTTCCCCTCTTCAGACTTCAGTTTCCTTTCTATAAAATGAATAGGACTAGATCTCTAAGGTCACTTCCAATTCTAAATCCTATGACTTCATAATGTTAAAAGTTTCTTGGACTTCTTTAATATTATTAAACCATATGGTCAATTGTAGAGCATCAAAGAAGTCTTTAACTGATCTGTGAAATATGGCATGTCAGTCTCCTTAAAGAGTAGTTTTCACAATTTTTTTGAAGTGAAGGAAAAACTGGTTGTTATTTGCAACTTTGTGAAATCTCTCTCCCTCCTTCCCTCTCCTCTTTCTCCTCCTCTTCCTTCTTTTTCTCCTCTCTCCCTCCCCCCCTCTCTCACACACACATACTCTCTCTCTTTCTTTCTCTTTCACTCCCAGAAGGGGGGGCTTACCAGGGTTTTTATTAGTAAAATTTACTCAGTTCAAAATTTGTCTCAAAGACATATCACGAAGCTTTTTTAGCGCAGGGGAGTGTCTGCAAACAGATTCTGGCTTCAAGATGCCTCAATAAATTGAAGCAGAACAGGACACAACAGGATGGTCCTAGTGCTTAGATGGCAGAGCCTTATCCGGCTCCAAAGAAAAATATCCTAGCAAAGATGAAAAAAAGACAACTCAAACATTCAAAAAACCCAAAAAGAAACACCCACAAGTTCCTCCATACAGTCCAGGGCTGTAACAGAAAATTGCTGGAAGCCTGCGGACATTCTGGCTGGAGTAAAACAAAGCTAGCAAAAATCTCAGCTTAATCAGTTGGGACTACACCAACAGACCAAGCCAAAATCTTGTACCTATTGGTAGGGGGCTGTGAAAAAAGATGGTGGCCAGGTGAGATCAAGGAGCTAGAAACAGGGACTGATGTCAATGAAATCTAATGGTAAATGGTAAATGGAGTATGAAACCACCATCACCTCAGGCTAGCACTTGTTGGGGCCACAGCAGGGAATTAACTGTTCAAGAAGATGGAAGGGTCAAAGATAGTGAGAGCTATAAATTGCAAGTTCCTTGAGGTTAACAATTGTCTTTTGCCTCTTTTTGTATCTAGCCCTTGAACATAGTGCCTAGTACATACTAATAACTTAATAATAATACTAATCACTCAATAAATGTTTAATTGATATATGATTTATAATTATATAATTATATAAAATGATATATAATTTAATTGATAACATATAAATCCACACCAGCACAAGGGAGTGTGGGAGTCAGCTGGAATAAGTTGGAGAGAAGAATTGTTAAATTGAGGTGATAAAAGCTCATACCAGGGTAGGGACTCTGTCAGAAGAATAAAGGGAGTATATTTGAGATATGTTGCAAAAATGAAATTGGCAGCCCTGGAACCATATTGGATATGGGATGAGGAGTGGGTGAGAGATAGTAAGGAGTCCAAGGTGACTCTGAGGTTGCAAGCCTCTCAGGGCTGAGAAAGAAGAATGCAAATTAAACCAATTTTGAAATATTATCCTTTGCCCATCAAAATGAATGAGTGAATGCAAAAGCATTTTAAGTACTTATTATGTGTCAAGCATTGGGCTAAATTGGAGATATGAATAAAAAAGGAAAGATAGTATCTGCCCTTAAGAAGCATACATTCTCATAGAGTTCCACAAGACATATAGAATAGTACTGGTCAAAGAGAGTGAAAATGACAGAGATGGTAAATGGTGCCAGAAAGGAATAGATTGACCATAAATCATTAAAAACCAACTAAGAAAACTCCATCTCTTTGGCACAATAATTTAAAATGGGTTTGATTTAAACTAATTCATCCTAAAATTGTCATGGCAGATAACACAAGGGAATGTTTCTATTTGGTAAGCAGCTCTGCCTCACTTAAATCCAGTTCACTCAAAAGCAACGATATCACCCTCATGTTGCCATTGGTCTCCCTTGAGAATGAAGGACAAACAATAGCCTAAAATTGAACAGACTTACCTTTGTCTTTATTTTTAAATAACCTAAACTTCACCTAAAAAGCCTACCGAATTTCAATTTACAGTCTCTAAGTCTAAGAGAAGAAATATCCCCTATATCCAACACCTTGGCCACTTGTTGTTAGTAATCCTTCCCTCTAGATTATTTTGTATCTTTTTTTTGCTACAAAGAGTTTGTATTTACTTATCTGTGTGTCTGCTATTCACCATTCCCCTAAACTCCTTGAGATTAGGACATTTTATTTTTGTCTTTATATTTTCAGCACTCAGGCCAGTTCTTGACACAGAGTAAGAATTTAATGGACAAGTAGAGTGGACAGAGCAGTGGCTCCAGATCAAGAGCTCTGAACCTGCTCTGTGTTCTAAACCCCCTAGTGAAACCTATAGACCCTTTCTCAGAATAATGTTTTTGATTCATAAATAAAATTTAGGATTACAAAGGAAACCAGTTATGTTGAAATAGAATTCAATATCTTAATATTGAAAATTATTAAATTGTATAATTAATTATATAATCAGAAAATGCAATTAAATTATTAATTTTTATTTCCTTATTATATAATTTATAATATAATTAAATTATTATAATATTAAAATACAATTTATGTATCTGACTGTGTTCTTGAAAGCTTTGAATAAAAAGTTCTGAGCTGATGAGGCCCCACTAATCAGATTTCAGAAAACTTTGAATTTAGCACAAGGACAACAACCAAAATAGAAAAACAAATAAACCACATGTGAGAGAAGTTTGTCACATATAAAAAAGGGGAAGGGGTCAAGTATGATGTAGATTAAATCAGGCCCTTTTCACTTTAAGGCACGTGTGTTTCTGGTTTAATCTTTTTGTCTCGCTCACCCCTGCCACTGATATTTATTTTTAGCCCTCCACTTAAGTGGCTTCTCCCTTCTGACCAGTGATGAAAAGGGGAGCCTTCAGAATCATGTGGGATCAGCCTACCTGGCTCCCCTTCAAACATAAGGCAAACAAAGATGTCCCTTGTCAAGCATACAAAGAACAGAAAGCCTGGGGAAACAGGTGGTCATGTAAGAGCAGAATGCAACACAAGGCAATTCATGCCCATTTAACAGACACTTGTTAAGGAACCCTATGTATTAATAGGCCATTTTGGTATAGTCAATAGAGCGCTAGGCTTAGAATCAGAAAAACTTGGGCTCAAATCCTGTTTTAAAATTGCATGACTGGCTAAACCATTTAAACATTCTGCCTCAATTTCTTCATCTGTCAAATTATGAGGTTAGGCTCCATGGCCTTTAAGGTCCTTTTCCACTTCTAAATCTATGATCCTACTACCCAAGGAGTTCAGAGGACCTGCAAGGGCCAGATTTATGGCTCTGAGCCAGCTCTGGGAGAAAAGAAGGGAAAATGCCTTTTAGCAGACAAGGGAAGCTGATGCCTTCTTTTAAATGTACTTTGGAGATATTCTTATTTTATCTAGCAAAAGGTGAGATGTGAGTTGTATAAAACATGGCTAAACCTACTACTAGTCTATCTTTTGATTTGGGGAGGGGGTGCAGGAAAGACAGAGGAGGAGGTCAAATTGCTATGAATTAATTCTAGAATTTCTTTTCTTTAATCACCATTAGAGCTCTCTTCCTCTTCAGGTTCTCCTGGGCACTTTGCCTGGATATAGCCTTCATCCTCATCTTACATGTGTAACCACCATATTCCCTCTGGTAGATTGTGTCACTTTTATTCTTGTATTTAGGGCAGTGGCTTCCTTTTTATAGTATCACAGATTCTAGAAAGGATCTGAGAAATCCCTTGAGTCCAACTCTTCTTCTTTGAAGAGGAAATTGAGTCATAAGGAGATTAAGGGATTTGTTCAGGATCACTCAGATAGCAAGTATCTCTAGCAGGATATAGAGGTTTTCCTGACTAAAAATCCAGAGCCTCATCCGTTATACCTCACTGAATTTAGAGGCATTGGTTCAATTGAATAAAATTGTAGCCATCTTTTTTTCTGTTCATTAAAACAGTATATTATGTAAAACAAATTCCCAAAGTAAAAGAATCTGTTTTTTTTTCTATTTTGCTGAGCTAGATGTACTTGATCTAAAAATATTATTTTGTCCCTATCTGTCTTTCTCTCTAGATACAGATAAAGATATATAGATGTAGATATAGATATTAGATTAGATAATAGTAAACAGCCATCTAGAAAGCAGAAAGTTTAATCTATATTTTCCTGGGAGAAAACATCAAAAGAAATGAATTCTCCAAATTTTGGTACTTAAGAATTCTTTGTACAACCTAAAAATATAATATTAATCTTGTGGCATCTCTTCCTCCAAAGTATACATGTTTTTGCAAGATTACCTGGTAGAAACAATTACAAAAACTTAGAGAATGCCAGTAGTTCACACATAGTTATACAATATCTTAGAAACATAATCTCTCAACACTTTCATGAGGTATTATTGTACCCATTTTGTACAAAGACAACTGAGTCTTAGAAAAAATTAAATGTTTTACCTAGAATCACACAACCAAAAAGCATGAAGATTCAAACTTAGGTCCTCTTCTGACTTTAAATGCAACACATTTTTCAGTATATCATTCTGTTTCCTTATACTGAAAAGAGTAATCGATAGATAGGGACAGCTAAGGGGCCCAGTGGAAAAAACACTAGGTCTGGAGTCAGGATGGTCTGAATTCAAATACTGCACAGATGCTTACTTAACTGTTTGACTCTGGGACAAGTCATTTAACAGTGTTTGCCTCCGTTTCCTCATTTGTCAAGTAAAATGAGAAAGAAATGGTAAACTACTCCAGTAACTTTGTCAAGTATACTCCAAATGAGGTTGTGAAGAGTCAGATAGAATTGAAATGATGAACAATTGTATTAATTGATTAAAAACATTCATTAATTATTTGCTATGTGCAAAGCACTGGAGATTCATATCGACTTAAGACATATAGAGGTTTCAGCTGCAAGTCAGATAGAAAGGGCCAGTGGTACATAGGGTGTGGCTGAAAAGCAGATAATAATCCATCTTTTGTACTTTCATTTCCATTAATTAAATCATTATCAGTCTCTGATGCTAGACTGTCAGATAAGGCCAAGGACTTTGGTGTCAAGAACTTTCTTTTTCTGAGTTTCTAACGCTGATTAAATCAAAACTGACTAAAGGTAAAATTGAAGGCTTCGGGGGTTTTTTTCTTATGGTATTTTTTTTAAAGATAGCACCAAAGAGATGGACAGCCTAGAGTTTCTGATTATCTTAGAAGTGTTCAACTGAAAAACTGATGAGTAGAAGGGCCTGTGGGCAAAATCCAGTTCAACCTCCTCATTATCTAAAAGAGAAAACTGACTACCTGGGAATGATTTGTTCAAGGTCAGAAGGCTAGTAAGGCAAGATCCAAACCTGGGTACTTGGAGTCTAAGTCTAGTGCTCTTTTCATGGCTTCAAACTAGGTTGTGAAATCCCAGGAAAGTTGTAGAATTAACTTTTATCAGAAACTAACCAAAATAGGATAGATTAACCACTTGCCCTGAATAGTTTAAATGTGGAGTTACATGAATTCAGCTAGTCAAGTATGGATTAAGTGCTTACTATGTACAAGGCATGTTGTTGGGCTCTGAAGATAGAAAGAAAAAATGAAAGCCAATTAGCCAGCTCCCAAAAGTGGCTGACATTTATACTTGGGTCTTAAGGTTCACAAAGCTCTTCCCTTTAGAACACTGGGGCTGGGTAGTTTTTTAATTATTATCCCTCCCCCCATTTTAGAGATTTGAAAACTGATGTCCAAAGGAGGAGGTGCCTTGTTCAAGATCACATAGGTAGTAAGGAGCAGTCAGAATTTGCAACTACAGCTCTACTCTCTTCCCTTCCCTCTCATCTCTCCTCACTTCTCTTTCCATCTCTTCTATCCTCTCTCTTCTGCTCTCCTCTTCTCAAATTTATAAGAATATAAGTGATTCCCCAATTGACAAATGGTCAAAGAATATGAACAGACAATTTTCAGGCAAGGAAATTAAATCTATTTCTAGTCGCATGAAAAAAATTCTCTAAATCACTAGTGATAGAGAAATACAACTTAAGACAACTCTGATGTACTGCTTCATACCCTTCAGACTGGCTAAAATGAAAAGAAAAAATGACAGATGTTGGAGGGGATGTGGGAAAATTTGGGACACTAATACATTGTTGGTGGAATTGTGAACTGATCCAACTATTCTGAACTATGTCCAAAGGGCTATAAAACTGTTCATCCCCTTTGATCCAGCAGTGTCTCTATTGGGTCTATATCCCAAAGAGATCACAAAAAGGGGAAAGGACCCCCATGGGCAAAAAGTTTTATAGAAGCCCTTTTTGTAGTGGCAAGGAAGTGGAAACTGAGTGAATGCCCATCATTTGGGGAATGGCTAAATAAGTTATTATTGTTCTATAAGAAATGATGAGCAGGATGATTTCAGAAAGGCCTGGAGAGACATACATGAACTAATGCTAAGTGAAGTGACTGGAACCAAAAGAACATTGTACACAGCAACAACAAGATTATGTGATGATACCTGTAATGGATGTGGCTCTTTTCAACAATGAGGTGATTCAAGCCAATTACAATAGACTTATGATGGGGAGAGCCATCTGCATCCAGAGAGAAGACTATGGAGACCAAATGTGGATCACAACATAGTATTTTCACTTTGTTGTTGTTGTTGTTGTTTGCTTGCTTGTTTTTTCTTTCTCATTTTTTCCCTTTTGATCTGATTTCTCTTATGCAACATGATAAATGTGGAAATATGTTTAGAAGAATTACACATTTAACATATATTGGATTACTTGCTGTCTGGGAGTGGAGAGGAAGGAGGGAGAAAAATTTGGAACACAGGGTTTTGCAGTGGTGAATGTTAAAAACTATCTTTGCATGTATTCTGAAAGATAAAAAGCTATTATATAAAAAAGATCTTTTGCTTTGGGTTATAATGGCTTTTATTAATATAGAGCTTTAAGATTTGCAAAGCATTTTATAAATATCTTACTTTATTCTCAGAACAAATGCTGGGAAATAGGTGCCATTATTATCCCCATTTTACAGTTGAAGAAATTGAGGCAGCCAGAAGTTAACTGACTTGCCCAGGGTCCCATTGAGAATATCTGAATCAGGATTTGAATTCAGGTCTTTTTGACTACAGGCCAGAACTTTCTCACTATGCCGTCTAGCTGCTAGATGATCAAAGAATCATAAGATTGTTTGCTTGTTTTTTTTCTTTTTCCTTTCCCCTTTGATCAATCAGATATCCATCTGATCCAACCTTCTCATCTTACACATGAGGAGACTGCTGTCCATTGAGAGTAGGTGACTTATCTAGTGTCACACATATAAGTATTAGGGGTGAGATTTGAATCCATGTTTTCTGATTCCAGATACATGATTAAAGTCATCTAAGAATTTGTTGTCCCTGTTGTTACTTAGTCAACTAGAAACTTTCTTGTAAACAAAAAGAGGACTAATCATTAAAGGGCTACACCCACCAAGGACTTCGGTTCTTATGAGTAATAAGGGCTAACTGACAACCTGTGTCATCCAATGTAACTGATGAAGGAGCAAGTAAAGGGTAGTTAAGCAAGGGTTGGATAAAAGCATGAGGCAAGCAGACAGAGGTCAGGCCACTGCTGTGGTCTTCTAGCTATTAGGCTGGATCCAGAAGTTAGCTCTACCACATTCTGCCTGCACCAGTTCTAAAACACTTTCTCTTTAGGGTACACATCAGTGAAATTAGATCCAATGATCCAATGAAACCTCATCAATTGTGTCTATTTGGAACTAGCATCTTCTGAAAGACAAGACCTCAGAGTTCTAAAATTTCCTCTAGAACTACGTTGTATGCATGAATTTGCAGTAGGTGAAAGCTGTGACTGACTTCACACTTCCATCATGGCTAAATAGTGCCTATGAGATGGAAACCAAGCACCTCCCAGGGGGAAATGGAAAACCTGATGATGCTGTACCCTCTTATCCTTCAATCTGAAGCACTCTACTCCCTGATCTGGGGAGTCAGTCATAAATAAAGATTCATGAAGAGCAAGAAAGCTGAAGAGAGATAGAAAAGGGGATTTCTAAGGGAGCATTAAGGATCATCACACAAAGGGGATGCTTCAGAAAACCTATCCATCATTTTTCCTTTTCATAAGATGGTAACAATGAGCAATAGGTTTCTTTGCTTATTTAAAAATTTTCCCATTTGCTATTCATTCTGAAACTTGGTGAGATCAATCAAGAGTGATTTAAGCATGTATCCCTATAGCAGGGGGATATTTCAAGAGTTACCATGTCATCATTGGTTTTTTGATTTGCTTGTTGCTGGAGTAACAGCACAGAATATTTTCCTTGCAGATGGAGAAATCTAAGGGATTTTTTTTCGATCGTTCTTACAAATAAAAATTTTAAGTACCAGCTATGAGGTAAGAGGAGATGGATGATATAAGGATGGTTATAACAAATACCAGTCCTCAATGAACTTAAAATAATGACTATAATAATAATTCATAATTACATTGCATTTTATAGCTTATAAAGTATTTTTAAAGCTAGTAGCAGAAGTTCAGAGCCTGAATCAAAGTGACTTTTATGATAACTTAATCCAAACTGGCACCAGACAAATAGACATTTAAGTTTTGTTCAAAGATTTCAAGCCCTGAGGCAGTTCATTTTAATTCTCAGGTTTTGTTTTTCAGTCATGTCTGTTTATGACCCCATCTGGGGTTTTCTTTGCAAAGATACTTGAGTGGTCTGCCATTTACTTTTCCAGCTTGTTTTACAGTTGAGGAAACTGAGGCAAACAGTGATTTGTCAAAAATCATATAACTACTAAGTACAAGGATGAATTTGAACTCAGGGAGAGGAGTTTTCTTAATGTCAGTCCCAGGACTCTATTCTGACCAAGCTCTAAGCACTCTGCAATGCCTGCTTCAGCCACCTTCATAGCCACTGAAACAAATTGTTCTCATCCAAACACTCTACCAGGAGAAGTCTTCACATACTTAGAGTAGACATTTCCCTCATTGATGGATATAAGGTCTGTCAGTTACCCTCAACCTGGTTTAGTCTATCTGCCCAGACTGTTTTAGCAGGTGGTTGTTGCTGCACTTGCTACAGCTTCTTGGAGCCACAGGCGAGAATTGGGTGAAAGGTGAAAGCCAAAGGTGTTGCTAAAGTTCACTGAAACAAAACAAGGAAGAGAAGAGGGTGAGAGTACCACAAGCCATCAGTTTAACACACCACACTGCTTTGCAAAGAACTAGAAACTGAGGGGATGCTCATCAATTGAAGAACAATTGAACAAGCTATGGCATATGGTTGTGATGGAATACTATTGTGATATAAGAAATGATGAGCAGAATGCTTTCAGGAAAACCTGGATGACTTATATGAACTGATGTAAAGTGAAGTAAGCAAAACTAGGAGAACATTGTATACAGTAACATCAGTATTGTAACAATAATCAATTATGATAGACTTAGATACTCTGATCAAGACAATGATTCAAAACAATTCCAAAGGATGCATGATGAAAAATACTATCTATCTCCATAGAAAAATCAGAGGAACTCAATGCAGATTGAAGCACATTTTTAAACTTCATTTTTCTTGGGGCTTTTTTTCTGTTTTCTTTTACAATATGACTAATATGAAAATCATTTTATTACTTCACATGTATAATTTATATCAAATTTCTTGCCTTCTCAAAGAAGGGGAAGAAGTAGGAAGGAGGGAAAAAATTTGGAATTCAAATTTTTCATAAATGAATTTTTCAAAATTTATACATAGTTAGAAAACAGATAACATATGTAAAATGCCTTGCAAACCTAAAAATACTATGTAATGCTAGATATTATTTTTGTCACAATAATTGATAAGATCTGGAGCCAAGAACAGATTTCTTGAGCCCTTCATTATAATCTCCTTTAACAGGAATATCAAACCTTTAAAAAATCCTTTAGATTATTTAACCAGTTTAAATCATCTTAACTATTAGTATCAAGCACATACCTCATCAACCCATGCACAAAGATTGCATGAGAGATTTTGCCAAAGACTTTATTGATATTGGTAAATTCCATCTACAGTAGTGCTGACCCACCAGTTTAGTAAATAAAGAATAGTGACAGTCTATGGAATTGGTTTAAGGATTCCTAAGAAGAAAATCTCTCCACCAATGCAGGTTGTGCCTTCTCTGTAATATAGAGTCTTCAAGAGTGGTCTATAGAATTGAGAATTGAAATGATTTGCCCAAAGTCACACAGTCAGCATGTGTCAAAGATGGGATTTGAATCCAATTCTTCCTGGTTTCAAGGCCAGCTTTCTCTCCATTGTTTCTCACCAGCATGGTAACCCTCTCACAAAAAGGAAATGAGGTTAGTCTAGCATGACCTGGTCTTGATGAAGCCATGTGTTAGCAGCAGACTCGACTTGAGCTTGTATCTGATTAGTTTAGGTTCAATGATAGAACAAAATGAAGCAGTCATAGGTCATTCAATAGTTAATAGAAGGAGGTTTATTTAAACATAGCTTAGAAAAGATACACAACAGGGATGTTCCAGCAGTTACCTTGGGTAGATACAGGTATCCACCACTAATTCATCTCCAAATGGAGATAGATCTGATCATCAGGAGAGGGGATGGTAATTTGGAAGGATTTAGGGCATCTGGCAAATCCACATATCTGGAGTTTGTTATGTCTTTGGGTGATCGGGAAAGTCATTTCAGTACCAACTCTTGACCAATCAAGTTCTGGAGAACAATTTGCCTACTTTTAGAGGAAAAAAAACTTACCTTAACCCATGCTGAAAGATGGAGAATGGAAAATATTCTGCACAAAGATGAAAATTGAAGAAATTTATTTTTGATTCAATTTTTTAAAGTATATCAGGTTCTGATGATATGAGGAATTCTGACTGTGCTAGATACCAAGGGCGAAATAAAGTTCACATAAAACACAGTTTTTGTTGAATTCACAGAGCAGTAAGGATAGTTTTCTACTTCACAATGATATTTTTTACTTGAGTTAACTACTTTTTAAGACTACTAATAGGGAAATGTGTAAAACACATTTATCCCCCTCCCAAAAAATTAATACGAAAAATAAAGAGGAAAAAACCTATTCTTCAGTCTGCACTCTGAGTTCATCAGGTTTCTATCTGGAGGTGAATAGTGTATTACATCATCAGTTCTTTGAACTGCACAGTGGAAATTAAGACTAACTTTAGGACTGGGGAAGCAAGTGTGAGTCCAAATAGAGACCATTATCATAGTATTATTGAAAAGACTCTAAAAGATTTCCCTTACACTAGATCTCTTTCAACTAATCTAACATAGTGTCTATTATTCAATACTTAACTCTTAAAGCTTAACTTAAGAGTTAAAAAAAATCAAGCAGTGTCACTGGTAAGAGTTTTGCATCATTAATTTAAAAGGTGAAGCTCAGAGGGATGAGAATGACTAACTTTTGATGAAGGGTGAAGGATGAGGAAAAGTCTAGGATTTCCACTGTTAACCTTTAGGTCTCTATGGGCCTCACTGTCTTATGGTGATGGGTATGGAGACAATTCAGAAAATAATCATTCCACATCCTCAAGAATCCCTACACAGCCAATAGCACTACCACCACCACCACTACCATCATTGTCTTTGTTGTTATCAAGGTCATGCTCATCCGTAGAAGTAGGGAATGTGGCAGTGACAAGTAGGAGGAGACAGTTGGACAGGAAAGCGGCACAATCTGAGATTATACAGGTGTGACTAAATTTAAGGTGTAGTTACACTGTTATATGGCTGGCCTTAAGGAGAGGAGTATCTTCAAACATGGGACGGCAAGAAACCATGAGTACATGTCCCTCTCACCAGCAACTTGAGCGTTATTTCTTATTTGTCTGAGTTTCCTTCCCAAACCCCCTCCCAAACTCACCAATTAGTCAAATGCCCTCACATAGCCTGTGTTTGGTAAGAGCGACTTTTAGAGATATGAACAGACAATTTTCAGATGATGAAATTAAAACTATTTATAGTCATATGAAAAGGTGCTCCAAATCACTATTGATCAGAGAAATGCAAATTAAGACAACTCTGAGGTACCATCACACACCTGTCAGATTAGCTAAAATGACAGGAAAGGATAATGACAGGTGTTGGAGGGGATGTGGGAAGGCTGGGACACTGATGCATTGTTGGTGGAACTGTGAACGGATCCAGCCATTCTGGAGAGCAATTTGGAGCTATGCTCAAAAAGTTATCAAACTGTGCATACCCTTTGACCCAGCAGCATTTCTATTGGTCTTATATCCCAAAGAAATAATAAAGGAGGGAAAGGGCCCCACGGGTGCAAGAATGTTTGTGGCAGCCTTTTTTGTAGTGGCTAGAAACTGGAAACTGAATGGATGCCCATCAATTGGAGAGTGGCTGAATAAATTATGGTATATGAATGTTATGGAATATTATTGCTCTGTAAGAAATGACCAGCAGGACAGATTTCAGCATTTCAGAGAGGCCGGGAGAGACTTGCATGAACTGATGCTGAGTGAAGTGAGCAGAACCAGGAGATCATTATTCATGGCAACAACAATATTATATGATGATCAATTCTGATGGACATGGCTCTCTTCAACAATGAAATGCTTCAAACCAGTTCCAATTGTTCAGTGAAGAAAGCCATATACACCCAGAGAGAGGGATGTGAAATGTGGACCACAACATATCATTTTCACGCTCTCTATTGATGTTTGCTTGCATTGTATTTCCTTTATCTGATTATTCTTTCTTGTAGATATGATTTTTCCTGCACAAAAATGATGTGTGGAAATATGTATACATAAATTTGATTTGTCAAGTATTTTAACATAATTAACATGTAGTGGGTATCCTGCCATCTAGGGGACGGGTGGGGAGTAGGGGGAAAAAATTTGTAACAGAAAGTTTTGTAAGGGTTAATGTTGAAGAATTACCCATACATATGTTTTGCAAATAAAAAGTATTAATAAAAAAGAGCAACTTTTAGGAAGCCTCTAGTGATCCTTGAGGGAACAGTTCAAGTAAGCTCAAGGGAGTAGACACTAGATTGCTAATAATTATGTACAAACAAGCTATATATAGGACAAATAAGAAGTAAATAAGAGAGAGAGGGCACCAGGATGGAGGGATTGGGGAAAGCTTCTCATAAAAGTTAGGATTTTAGTTTGGACTTGCTGGAAGCCAGAGAAGTTAGGAGATAGTGAGGCAGAAACAAAGACATAAAGCCAGGAAAAGTATAAAAGGGGTAAGAGAAATTAGGGAAAGGAAGACCACCCAATTCTGCCCTTCATTAGTGTAATCTTCAGAAAATAATATTTTGAGCCTCAGTTCCTTTATTTGTAAAATTAGGGAAGTGGATATTTTAGAGGAAGCCTTTCAGCTCTAAAATCATAGAAACATAGATTCAAAAAATTTGAATTAATAAATAAAACTAAAAGTTGGTTTTATGAAAAAAGATAAACCTCTAGTTAATTTCATTAGAAAAAGGAAAGAAGAAAATCAAATTGTTAGTCTCAAAAATGAAAAGGGAGAACTTTCCACCAGTGAAGAGGAAATTAGAGCAATAATCAGGAGTTACTTTGCCCAACTTTATGCCAATAAATTTGATAACCTAAGTGAAATGGAGGAATATCTACAAAAATATAGATTGCCCAGATTAAGAGAAGAGGAAATAAATTACTTGAATAGTCCCATTTTGGAAAAAGAAATAGAACATGTTATTAATCAACTCCCTAAGAAAAAATCCCCAGGACCAGATGGATTTACATGTGAATTCTACCAAACATTTCAAGAACAATTAACTCCAATATTATATAAATTATTTGAAAAAATAGGGAATGAAGGACTCCTACCAAATTCCTTTTATGACACACATGGTACTGATACCTAAACCAGGTAGAACAAAAACAGAGAAAGAAAATTATAGACCAATCTCCCTAATGAATATTGATACAAAAATCTTAAATAAAATATTAGCAAAGAGATTACAGAAGATCATTCCCAGAATAATACACCATGACCAAGTAGGATTTATACCAGGAATGCAGGGATGGTTCAATATTAGGAAAACTATTAGCATAACTGATTATATCAATAACCAGATTAACAAAAACATATGATTACCTCAATAGATGCAGAAAAAGCATTTGATAAAATCCAGCATCCATTCCTATTAAAAACACTAGAGATTATAGGAATAAATGGACTTTTCCTTAAAATAGTAACATCTATTTAAAACCATCAGCTAGCATCATATGTAATGGTGATAAGCTGGAAACATTCCCAATAAGATCAGGGGTGAAACAAGGCTGCCCACTGCAATATTGCAGAAATTCTAGCTTTGACAATAAGACAAGAAAAAGAGATTAAAGGAATTAGAGTAGGTCATGAGGAAACCAAATTATCACTCTTTGCAGATGAGATGATGGTGTACTTAGAGAACCCTAGAGAATCAACTAAAAAACTATTAGAATTAATCCACAACTTTAGCAAAGTTGCAGGATACAGAATAAATCCACATAAATCATCAGTATTTTTATACATCACCAACAAAATGCAACAGCAAGAGATACAAAGAGAAATTCCATTTAAAATAACTGTCGATAGTATGAAATATGTGGGAATATATCTGCCAAAGAAAAATCAGGATCTATATGAGGAAAACTACAAAACACTCTCCACACAAATAAAGTCAGATCTAAACAATTGGAAAAATATCAAGTACTCTTGTATCAGTCAAGCAAATATAATAAAGATAACAATACTATCTAATCTATTTATTTAGTGATATACCAATCAAACTCCCAAAAAATTATTTTGCTGACCTAGAAAAAATAATAAAATTCATCAGGAAAAGCAAAAGGTCAAGAATTTCAAGGGAATTAATGAAAAAAAAGCAAATGAGGGTGGCCTAGTTGTACCAGATCTAAACCAGATTTCTATATTATAAAGCAGCGGTCATTAAAACCATTTGGCATTGGCTAAGAAATAGAGTAGAGGATCAGTGGAATAGGTTAGGTTCACAGGACAAAATAGTCAATGGCGATAGTAATCTAGTGTTTGATAAACCCAAAGATCCCAGCTTTTGGGATAAAAACTCATTATTTGACAAAAACTGCTGGGAAAATTGGAAACTAGTATGGAAGAAACTAGACATTGACCCACATCTAACACCGTATACCAAAATAAGGTCGAAATGGATTCATGATCTAGACATAAAGAATGATATTATAAACAAATTAGAAGAATGTAGGATGGTTTACCTCTCAGATCTATGGAGGAGGAAGGAATTTGTGACCAAAGAAGAACTAGAGATCATCATTAATCACAAAACAGATAATTTTGACTATATCAAGTCAAAAAGTTTTTGTACAAACAAAACAAATGTAGACAAGATTAGAAGGGAAGCAATAAACTGGGAAAACATTTTTACATTCAAAGGTTCTGATAAAGGCCTCATTTCTAAAATATATAGAGAATTGACTCAAATATATAAGAATTCAAGCCATTCTCCAATTGATAAATGGTCAAAAGTTATGAACAGACAATTTTCAGATGAAGAAATTGAAACTATTTCTAGTCACATGAAAAGGTGATCCAACCATTCTGGGGAGCAATCTGGAACAATGCTCAAAAAGTTATCAAACTGTGCATACCCTTTGACCTAGCAGTCTTTCTACTGGGCCTATATCCCAAAGAGATCTTAAAGGAAAGAAAGGGATCCACATGTACAAAAATGTTTGTGGTAGCCCTTTTTGCAGTGGCAAGAAACTGGAAACTGAATGGATGCCCATCAGTTGGAGAATAGCTGAATAAATTATGGTTTATGAATGTTATGGAATATTATTGCTCTGTAATAAATGACCAGCAGGATGATTTCAGAGAGACCTGGAGAGACCTACATGAACTGATTCTAAGTGAAGTGAGCCGAACCAGGAGATCACTGCACACAGCAACAAGACTATACGATCAATTCTGATGGACATGGTTCTCTTCAACAATGATGTGATTCAAACCAGTTCATATTGTTCAGTGACAAAGATAGTCATATACATCCAGAGAGAGGCCTGAGGGAACTGAGTGTGGACCACAACACAGCATTTTAACGCTTTCTGTGAATGTTTGCTTGCATTTTGTTTTCCTTCTTAGGTTGTTTTTTTTTTCTCTTTCTACATCTGATTTTTCTTGGGCAGTGAGATAACTGTATAGATATGTATACATATATTGGATTTGTCATATAATTTAACATATTTAACATGTATTAGACTACCTGTGATCTAGGGGTGGGGGTGGGGGGAAGGAGGGGAAAAATTTGGAACAAAAAAAATTTTGCAAAGGTCAGTGTAGAAAAATCATTCATATGTTCTGTGAATAAAAAGCTTTAATAAAAAAAATGTTAACTACCAAAAAGAAGAAGAAGAAGGAGAAGAAGAAGAAAAAGAAAGAAGAAGAAAGAAAAAGAAAGAAACAGATTAAGAGATAGAAGGGAGACTCAAAGTCAGTTAATCTCACCTTCTCATTTTTCAGATAAACTGAAGAAAGTTTAAGTGGTTTGCCTACCATCACACAGCTAGTAAATAGCAGAGCCAGAGTTTGAATTTGGGTTTTCTAATTCAAACACCAGAGTCCTTTCCATTCTTCTCTGTTCCCTGTCAGGCAAAAAGAATTATGAATGGTGAGTAGTATTGGGAGTCTTTGTTATTGTTCAATTGTTTTTCAGTCATGTCTGACTCTTCATAGCCCATTTGGGATATTTGGTATTTGGGATACTGGAGTAGTTTGCCATTTCCTTTTCTAGCCCATTTTACAGATATGGAAATTGAGGCAAACAGGGTTAAATAACTTATCCAAGGTCACACAGCTAAAAATGAGTCTGAGGTCAGATTTGAACACATGAAGATGAGTCTTCCTAATTCCAAGGCCAGTGCTCTATCTAATGTTCCACCTAGCTGCCCTGACTGTCCTCTTAATTCACTGTATTATAGAATGGAAACAGCAAAGAAGAGGTCACTTTTTTTTTAATTAAAGCTTTTTATTTGTATAACATATGTATGGGTAGTTCCTCAGCATTGATCTTTACAAAGCTTTCCATTACAAATTTTACCCCCAGTCCCCTCCCTTCCCCTAGATAGCAGGAAGTCCACTACATGTTAATAATGTAATAATAGTTGACAAGTTGTACAAGAAAAATCCTATCTATAAGAAAAAAAAAGAAAACCAGAGAAAGGAAACACAATGCAAGCAAACATCAATAGAGAGCATGAAAATGTTATGTTGTGGTCTATATTTCATATCCTTCTCTCTGGGTGTATATGGTCTTCTTCACTGAACAATTGGAACTGGTTTGAGACAATTCTTTGTTGCAGAGAGCCATGTCCATCAGAATTGATCATCATGTAATATTGTTGTTGCTGTGTATAATGATCTTCTGGTTCTGCTCATTTCACTTAGCATCAGTTCATACAAGTCCCTCCAGGCCTCTCTGAAATCGTCCTGCTGGTCATTTCTTATGGAGCAATAAAATTCCATAACATTCATATACCATAATTTATTCAGCCACTCTCCAATTGATGGGCATCCCTTCAGTTTCCAGTTTCTAGCCACTACAAAAAGGGCTGCCACAAACATTCTTGCACATGTGGGTCCCTTTCCCTCCTCTAAGATCTCTTTGGGATATAGGCCCAATAGAAACGCTGCTGGGTCAAAGGGTATGCACAGTTTGATAACTTTTTGAGCATAGCTCCAAACTGCTCTCCAGAATGGTTGGATCCGGTCACAGTTCCACCAACAATGTATTAGTGTCCCAGCTTTCCCACATCCCCTCCAACATTCATCATTATCTTTTCCTGTCATTTTAGCCAATCTGACAGATGTGTAGTGGTACCTCAGAGTTGTCTTAATTTGCATTTCTCTGATAAATAGTGATTTGGAGCAACTTTTCATATGACTAGAAATGATTTTAATTTCATCATCTGAAAATTGTCTCTTCATATCCCTTGACCACTTATCTATTGAAGAGTGGCTTGAATTCTTATAAATATGAGACAATTCTCTATATATTTTAGAAATGAGGCCTTTATCAGAACCATTAAATGTAAAGATGATTTCCCAATTTGATGCTTCCCTCCTAATCTTGTCTGCATTAGTTTTGTTTGTACAGAAACTTTTTAACTTAATATAATCAAAATTATCTATCTGGTGTTCATTTAAGAGTTCCAGATCTTCTTTGGACATAAATTTATTCCATCTCCACAGGTCTGAGAGGTAAACTATCCTATGTTCCTCTAATTTGATTACAGTATCACTCTTTATATATAGATCATGAACCCATTTAGATCTTATCTTGGTATGTGGTGTTAGGTGTGGGTCAAGCCCTAATTTCTTCCACACTAGTTTCCAATTTTCCCAGCAATTTTTGCCAAATAGTGAGTACTTATCCCAAAAGCTGGGGTCTTTGCGTTTATCAAACACTAAATTGTTAAAGTTATTGCCTAGATTGTCCTGATATCCTATCCTATGCCACTGATCAACTGCTCTATTTCTTAGCCAGTACCAAATGGTTTTGATGACCGCTGCTTTATAATATAGTTTTAGATCTGGTAGAGCAAGGACACCTTCATCTGCCTTTTTTTCATTAATCCCCGTGAAATCCTTGACCTTTTGTTCAGAAGAGGTCACTTTTAACTGAGAGAATCATGGAAAATTTGAGATGAGAAAATCTCATCCTCCTACTCTTCTTTACAATAGAATCTCTGGGATGTGGGAAAACTGGGACACTGATACATTGTTGGTGGAACTGTGAATGGATCCAACCATTCTGGAGAGCAGTTTGGAACTATGCCCAAAAAGTTATCAAACTGTGCATACCCTTTGACCCAGCAGTGTTTCTATTGGGTCTATATCCCAAAGAGATCTTAGAGGAGGGAAAGGGACCCACATGTGCAAGAACGTTTGTGGCAGCCCTTTTTGTAGTGGCTAGAAACTGGAAACTGAAGGGATGCCCATCAATTGGAGAGTGGCTGAATAAATTATGGTATATGAATGTTATGGAATATTATTGCTCCATAAGAAATGACTAGCAGGACGATTTCAGAGAGGCCGGGAGAGACTTGCATGAACTGATGCTGAGTGAAATGAACAGAACCAGGAGATCATTGTACACAGCAACAACAATATTACATGATGATCAATTCTGATGGACATGGCTCTGTGCAACAAAGAATTGTCTCAAACCAGTTCCAATTGTTCACTGAAGAAGACCATATACACCCAGAGAGAAGGATATGAAATATAGACCACAACATAACATTTTCATGCTCTCTATTGATGTTTGCTTGCATTGTGTTGCCTTTCTCTGGTTTTCTTTTTTTTTCTTGTAGATAGGATTTTTCTTGCACAACTTGTGAACTGTTATTACATTATTAACATGTAGTGGACTTCCTGCCATCTAGGTGAAGGGAGGGGACTGGGGGTAAAATTTGTAATGGAAAGCTTTGTAAAGATCAATGCTGGGGAACTACCCATACATATGTTATACAAATAAAAAGCTTTAATTAAAAAAAAATAGAATCCTTCTCCAGAACTGCACTCAACTCTGTCTCTATTTCATCGTTTCCATATTTTCTTGTCCTCTGGCTTCTTCCTCTTAGCCTACAAATATCAACAAATGGGCAATCAGACATAATTATAGTAACTGACATCTAAGTAGTGCTTTAAAGTTAGCAAAGCATATGACAATGCTATCTATTTAAATCTCATACTACCACTATGAATGGTGGTATAAGCATTATTGTCCCTATATTACAGGTGAGGAAACTGTGGCTCAGAAAGTTGAAGTGATTTCCCCATTATTATAGGATAATCAGATCACAGATCTAGAAATAGAAGAAATCTCAAACATGAGTTTACATGAGTAAAATGGGTTCAGGGAACATTCCATAGCTAATAGGAGTAAGAAATAGTATTTGAATCCATGACTTCCTAATAATAAATCTATAATGCTATCCAAGAAATTATATTTTCTTTCCATGAATTCAAATATTATTTCATATAGACAAATTCTCATAAACTAAAATGACTAGTTGCCTTCCAAGCATAGGCATTTTTAAATAAGTGTTTAAAATATATGTAATATAAATATGTATAACATACTTAAATATATACAAATAAACATATTTATGCATTTACATATACATATATATATTAATACTTTATTTTTCCCAACCACATGTAAAAATCATTTTTAACATTCTTTTTTTTAATTTTGAGTTCCAAATTCTCTCCCTACCTCCCTCTTCTGAAACAACGAGGAATTTGATTTAGGTTATACATGTGCAGTCCTACAAAACATATTTCCATATTAGTCATGTTGTGAAAGAAAACATAGAGCAAAACCAAATCAGAACAAGAAAAATAAAGTTTTTTTTTAAAGCATGCCTCGATCTGCATTTAGATTCCATCAGTTCTTTCTCTGGAAATAGATAATATTTGTCATTATATTATTCCAGCCCATTTCTTGACTTTTAATTTGATATTTGGGATCTGCTCCTAGGGTGGAGATAGCACTGCCTGAAGTTTAAAGGTTTTTTTGTGAAGCTGTTTTCAAAGCTAGTTCTGGGGATCTACAAGTTTTCAGTTCTTCCAAGATGGTATGGCCTAAGGAGAGCTGCTTTCACTGCTCTCCTAGCCTGTACTCTGGTCTGTGAGTGACCACAGACATTCTTTTTCACCCTGGAAATATACTAGGGTCTTGCTTCCTTATGATCTCCAGCTTTGATGTGGTAGTGTTCCTCTTTGCCCAAGACTGCAACCCAAGATCCATGTATGAACAATGCAACAGAGTCCTGCACCCAGTGCCAGCAAAGGGACCCCTATAATCTCCTTCTGAACAATTATCATACTCCCTTGCCATCTGAGGGCAGAGAACTCCAGAAGCCACTGCTGTTGATTCAGTCACCTCAAAGCCTACTGCTGGCTTGTAGAGGTATGTCCTGCATTGAAACCCTGTGTGCTGGACTGCACTCTACTCTCATCTCAATGCAATATACCTTCCTGCCAACCTTCTGTACTGTCTTGGTGAGGGAATTGTTTCACCCCATCCTTTTATAGGTTCTACCATGCAGAATTCGTTTTGAGGCATTATTAAGTTGTTTGGAGGGGAATTTGGGAGAGGTTAGGTTACTTCTTTTCTCCACCATCTTGGCTACACCCTGCAAAGGGCATAATTGACCAAATCAGGAAAGAAGGGGATATTTTATACCAGCATTTATCATTGACAATGTCTGACTTGGGTCAGATATTATACCATAGAGTACCTTGGCACCATTGAAAATGGAACATCACTCAAATGGGACAATTATCTATTATGAATGTCTAGTAACCCTCCATACATACGAAAACTCTGCAAAAGAATTTCTTCAAGTTCCAGTTAGGATCCCTTTATTTCATCAGGAAAGGGCTGATCTAATGCCTCTAGAGTGCCTAAACTAGAGACTAAGGTCAAATGTTGTCCAATAGAAACTTCATTGTAGTGTTCATTGATCTATTGGGTGAATTATGGATTTTTAAGTCAAGAAAACAAGCATTTATTAAGTACTTACCACATGCTGAAAAGTAAAAACTATCCCTGCTTTTAAAGAGTTCACAGTGCAATGGTGGAAAAACATGAAAATACTTAAGTGTATATATGTGTGCATGTGTGTGTTGTACTTGTATTTGTATACATATATATATATATATACACATATATATGTACATACACATATATTCTAGATGGATGGATGGATGGATGGATGGATGGATGGATGGATGAATTTATGGTAAATGGAAAGTTATCTCAAAGGAAAGAGAATACCAGTGGTATGGACAGGAAATGTCTTTTATGGAAGGTGGGATTTTAGTTGAGACTTGAGGGAAGCCAGAGAATCCAGGAGGGAAAAAAGAGGAAGGAGAACATTCTAAACATGAAGACTATCCAGTTTAGAGATAGGAGATGGAGTGTCATAGAACACAAGACAAAGATCACTGGATCATAGAATACTTGAAATATAAGATAAAATATAAGAAAACTGAAGAAGAAGGGACTAGGTTGTGAAAGGCTTTTACAGTCAAACAGAGAATTTTGGGTTTTGATCCTGGAGACAATAGGGAACCACTGGAGGTTATTAAATAGAAGGTGACATAATTGATTGAATCTGCCCTTTAGAAAGATCACTTTTGTGGTTGGAGTATGGATTGGAAGGGGGAGAGACCTGAGCAGGAAGACCCACTAGCAACTTATTGTAATAATCCAAACATGAGGTAATAAGTGCCTGTCACCAGGGAGAGGGGGAAATGTTAGAAGAAGAAGGGGGCATATTTGAGAGAAGCTGAAAAAACGAAATAGATAAGCTTGGCAACAGTTTGTACATGGCGGGCAAAAGATAGTGCCAGGACGACTCCTAAGTTTTTAGTCTGAAGGACTGAGAAAATGGCAGATTCTTTATGAGTGAGTATTTTAAATAATAAAAAGGCAATCATATAAAAACTAACAATGTTTTAAAAAAATACACAGAGAGACATTTTTCCAGGATGAACCAAGAGGCCAGCTTGGCCTTTTTCTAGTAAAATGGTCTCATGTTGCCGGAACAGTAACCACAAAACTTGCACATTTTGATTCAGAGAGAATGCCTAGTTCCAAACCTGACCTCAACTTTCTATGCTGAATCATTCCTTTTACTCTTCTTTAGCTAAGGCAACAACCACTGGTAAAATATGCTTAATCTATACTCTTCAATATTTTACTCAACTCAAACTGAACTAATATTTATTAAGTCACTGCTGTGACTTTGGTCTAGATCCTGGGGATATAAAGACAAAAAATTAAAATGAAAAAGCAATTCCTGTCCTCTAAGCACTCACATTTATTCATTTTGATCGTGTTACTTATTAGCATTTCTTATTAACTTAATTAAAATAATTAATTTTATATTAATTGTGTGCTTATTAGTGTTTTATATATTTTTATATTCAAAACTAGATAAATACCAAAATATACAAAAATTTCCATATATAAAGAATGGAACAAAAAGATTATGTATGGAACCATGATTTTTTATTACATGTACTTGTGTTTTGTTTTGTTTTAAACAAACTATTTAGCGTGTCCCAAATATCAGTGCAGAACTATGATATTTGGGATATTGATAATCAGTGGACACTGATAATCAATTCAATGTGTTAATTTCAAACCTCTCCTACTTGTCTCTGTCTCCTTCTGAATCTTCTTCTATTCTCCTTTGAACATTTTAAAAATATTTCACTGCTTTCTTTCTTTCTTTTATTTTCTTTCTTTTTCTTTCTTTTTTCTTTCTTTTTCTTTCTTTCTCCCTTCCTTCCTTTCTTCCTCCCTTCCTTTCTTCCTTCCTTTCTTTCTTCCTTCCTTCCTTCCTTCCTTCCTTCCTTCCTTCCTTCCTTCCTTTTTTTCCTTCCTTCCTTCCTTGCTCACATCTCATAAGTTCTTCCCAAACAGTTCAAACCGATATGTTGGATGCCTTCTTTATTTTCTCCTGACAACCAATCAGGTTCATTGGTGATCCATCTGGTATTCTAAACATTCAACTTCATGACTATTCATCTTTTTTTTCTAATCATGTATTTTTCTAATGGCATCTTTTTCTCCAGTTCTTCCAAGTTCCTCATTGGGTTGAAAATGCAGCCTGTGCAGACCTCCTATGAGTCATTCTATGGTCTTTTTTTGATATAAGAAGGGCCTATAAAAGTTAAGTAGTTCAACATTCTCATTTTCCAGATGAGGAAATTGGCCATCAATTGGGCACTTTCCTTCATTAAATCACACAGTTAATGGCCAAGTCTGGATTTGAACCTGGATCTTCTGACTCTATATCTCATCTTCCTTCCAGCATACCACAGAGCCTATTGATTTATTTTCATTTCTTTGTAGATTTATTCCTGGTGAGTTCACTTCCATGTTTCAAGAATCTATGATCATCACTATCCTATTCTTCACCACCCTTCAATTCTGCCTTCCCCCAACCCAATCTCATATAATAAGTACAGGTATTATTATACTTGTTTCACAAATAACATTAAAAAAATTTTTTTAAGTTTTTAGACATAATAGCTTGTTTCTAGTAGAAAGTATGAGAGATCAGCTTTGACCACTATGATTCATCTGATGGTCTCCTAATTGGCTGCTAAGCCGAAGACCAAAAGACCCAAGATGCCACAATTCATAGAAAAAGATGTGGCTTCCAGTTATCAATCAATAAATAAACATTTGTTAACTACTTGTTATATGCAAGGTATTGTGTTAAGTTCTAGGGATACAAAGAGAAGCAAAAAGATAGTCCTTTGGTAGAAAATATTTGTGTGTGATTTCAGGGGCCAGGGGAAAGGCCCCATTACACTTATTATACACATTTGATAGAAGAGGAAACTGAGGCTTCAAAAAGTTATGGCACTCATGTAATGTCATGCAGCTAATAAGTGATCCCATCTCAAGCGTCTATGATCCCCTCCCCAAGAGAACTGCAGACACTTTCCCCATTGAATCTCATAAGAAAGAATTTTTAAATCTTTTAAATATAATAGCAATTTGTTTCACCAAAATGGCTCAATGAAAAGAGTCCTGCCCCTGGAATCAAAGGACCACAATTCAAATCTGCTACTTAGAACTTATAGTCAGCTAATCTTCCTAGACCTCAATTGTCTCACCTGTAAAATGGAATGTCTGGACTTGCTAGTCTGTAAGATCCTTTCTGGTTCTAAGTTCCATTGATCCTCTGACATCACTGAACCTATTATCATCTCTGTAAAATGTTAAGGTAGTAAGTTGTTAAATCTCAAGCCTTGTTGCAACAATCCCACTCACAATTTTAAGTCTTTTTCTAACAATAACCTCTCAAAAATATAAATTCTGTAAGAAAAATACTGTTTAATTACTTTACTCAACTATTTAAATAGTTATTTATTTAAATAACTACTCAAATAATTATTCAAATAGTTCTTTATCTATTTTAGTTTAACATCTACTATATACAATAACATGCAATACAATAATATATTGTAAATACAGTGGGGTGGCTAGGTGGCCACAGTGAATAGAGTAGTTGGGTCTCAAAGTTCAAATTTTATTTCAGACACTTATGAGCTGTATGATTCTGTGCAAGTCACTTCACTTCTGCTTACATAAAACTGGAGAAGAAAATGTCAACCCACTCCAGTATCATTGCCAAGAAAATTCCTCTCCTCCTGCTCCTCTTCCTTATCCTTTCCCTCTTCACATAAGAGAAACACAAACAAAGCCAACCAAACAATACCCAGACCTGGCAGGGTATTTTGTATTCTACATCCCTAGGTCTCATTTTTTCTAGTGAGAGAAAGGACTTGTGTTTCCTTATTAAAATTCATCAGTTTATTTGTTTGTATAATTGTCATCTACTTCATCTTAGTCACTGTATGTAGTATTCTCTTAAACTTGCTTTTTTGTACTTCATACAAATCTTCCTATATTTATGCTATAGTTTTCATATTCATTATTTCTTATGGTGCAATGCCATTCCATTCCATTCATATCCAATCCCTTCATTTTTGCAAAAAGGAAACTCAGATTCAAAGAAAGTGGTAGCCATTTGATCAAGATCACACAGGTAACAGTATCTGATTGGTAAATACAGTCTTCTGCCTGGAAGAAATAATTTCTGTAGTGATGCTACAGAGCATTGCTCTCTTTGTCTCTTCCCACCCTTCTCTCTTCCTCTCCCTCTCTTCTCTCCTTCCCTCTCACTCTCTTCTCCTTCTCTTTCTCTGTCTCTCTGGAAGGGGGGTGTCTGTTTCTGTCTCTGTTTCTCTCTTGTCTCTGTCTCTGTCTCTCTGTTTCTGTCTCTCTGTTTCTCTCTCTCTGTTTCTCTCTCTCTCTCTCTCTCTCTCTCTCTCTCTCTCTCTCTCTCTCTCTGTCTGTCAGTCTCTCTCTCTGTTTCTATTTCCCTTTCCCCTTCTTTTCCCCTACTCTGTCTCACTCTGTCTGTCTCTCTCTCTTTTTTACTGTTTCTATCTCCATCTATCTTTCTCTCTTTCTTTGAGTGTGTGTCTCTGTCTCTGAGTCTCTGTCTCTTTTTCACTTTCACATTCACACACACACACACACACACACACACACACACACACACAGAGTTTCTAGATAAATCAGAAACACTTACATTCTTTAAAATGAATCACTAAGTTATTAAATTGTAGCTTCATCTTACTGTTATTTCATTAATTTTTAGTTCAATAGGATGTAACATCTCAAGAGTTACGAGGTAACATAATATCCTTTTGGCATTTAGCAACTTCCAATGTTTTCACCTACACTCTGAAATATTTCCGATAGAGAGAATCAGATGATATAAAAAATTCTAAAAGCTTTATAAATGCAAAGTGACTTAGCAGATCCTTAACATCTCTGTGTCCTTTCTCTGAAGCAGGATAAATAAATACTTAATAATAGTTTTGATTCAGAAAAAAACATCAGGGACCCAATGCTTCCTTCCTACTTAAAAAAAAACCTCCCTTCTTTTAGATAATTGGGGGAATCTGACTCTAAGGGTCCTTTCTGAGTTATTTGCATCCTAACTGAATCAGAAATTGGAACAATAAAAACATACTACAATCACAGATTTCAAATGGAAAGAACTTTAAAGGTTATTGAGCCCATATCCACCCATCTTATAGATAAGAAAACTGAAGAAAAGATGAGGCAACACAGATATTAAATCACAGAGCTAGAATTTGAACAGAGAAGTAAAAAACCAACAACTTCAGTCCTGAATTTCCTGGCCATAAACCTATTTCTTTGATGCTCAGGATCCTGTGCATGTCCATCAGTTTTTTCTACTTTCTATCTGAGTGGAATTCCATTTGTATATTCAAAGTGAAACAAGAGATGATTATGGGTCTGAATACTTTAGAAGATTTCCTCACTGATAAATTATCTGTTAACCCATTACATCATTCATGGCAATTAATACCCTGGACTCGGCCACACAGGAAGTTCAACAAAAAGGAAATAGAAAATGTACATCGTAGTATATATGTATGGCTCTATGTATCTATAATTATCAATATATTTATATCTATAGTTAACAAATATATGTATATATATATATATGTATATATCTTTATATTTTGTTCCTTTTAAACTCAAAAAGGGGCCCAACAATATTTGTCTGCTCTATTTAAATATTTACATTCCACATGCCTTTTATTAGCTATTTTGGTTTTAAAGGTTTTCCCCAATCATTCTTCTTTCTGCCAGTATTTCTTGTGTTTTTCTTTTTAACGGCCCATTTGTCACTAGGGGAAATTAGACTAATTAAATTAAAACTTCCATTTGGGGGACAATCAAGTTAATAAAATTTTTATTAAAGGGGGGAGGTGAACAAGTGAAAATACAAATTTTCATGGCGCTATTCCCGTGCTGAGAAAATAACAGTGGTTCTTAGCCTTTGGTAAAGAGTTCCAGAATGTTATATACACTATTGGGCATAGTCACTTTTGTGACTGAGATTTTGCCTAACACCATAGATCATAAGTGGTGAGTGATGAGAACATAATTCTTGAAATTACAAGAATGAATGTTGTTATACTTCGAAAGTGATGAATGCTATATAAAGTTTTCATTCCAAACACCAAAGAAACAAACAAAAGCATGACAATGTGAAGAAAACCTATGGAACATAGATGAGTAGGGATTTTTAATGTGATTTTTTAAAATTTACTCCATTTTTTACTCCATTAATGTTAATAACAATAATGTAATGAAGTTGAAATTTTAAAGCACGTTTTCAAAATATTTTTTTCAGCCACTATTGTGCTTGAGAATTTGGGAGCAGATCTCTACATCATGGCATAGAAAAGGGGCTCAATTTCTAAGTGAACAGAGGGCACTGTCTAAACTCAGAAAGATCTGAATTTAAGTCCAACCTCAAACCATTACTAGTTATGTGATGGTGGAGTTATTAACCTTTTTTGTCTCGATTTCCTCATCTATAAATTAGACAGGATAATAATAGCACATCTTTCCCAGGATTATTGTGAAAATAGATAAGATATTATTTGTAAAATACTTAGCACAGTACTGGGTACACAGCACTATTTAAATGTAAGCTATTAGTATATAAGACCATAGGATTAGGGAGAGCTAGGTAGAACAATGGATAGAGCACCAGCCCTGAAGTCAGGAGGACCTGAGTTCAAATTTAGTTTCAGACACTTAATGCTTACTAGATGTGTGACTCTGGATAAGTCACTGAACCCCAGTTGCCTTGCCAAAAAAAAAAATCACAGAATTAGAGATGGAAGAGACTTTAGAGGTCATTCAGCCTAGGGGAATCATTCAGATAGCTGATCTCTTTGTGTTCAAAGTGATCAATAACTCTCTTCAAGAGTGTAGAGTGTGCTGTTCATTCTCCCTGGATTCATTTGGTCAAGATTCTGTCGCTCAAGGTAAATCACTGTCTGATCCAATACCTTCATTGATCAGAAGAAAAATACAAGGACCAGAGAGGTTAATTAAGGGGCTTGACCAAATTCAGGGTCAGTTAAAAGCAAAGCTGGGATATAAGTTCAGGTCTTTTTAACTCTGAATCTAGAGTGGGGCAATAGAGTAACTTGTTTGTATTTTATGAGGGAGGGAAAGCAATGAGCCAGAAAAGTGATCAGTCTCCCTCCCCTCAGACTCTAACAAATATAGTTGGGGTCTTTAGGTCATGTTATACCAGGGTTACCTATAGAAACTCTGGGAGACCTAGACTCAAGCTATAGGATCATAATTTCCTCATCTTTAAAATGAGGCATTTGGATGAGCTCTGAGATCCCTTTCACTTTTAGCATCTTCTAATACTTATGAAAGCCATATAATTCTCCATGTTCATGTCCAGTATCTCCATGTTCAGTCAATGAGCATTTATTAACTCACTGACTATGAGGAGCCCAGCTAAGTCCTGGGAAATAGAAAGAAAGAAAAAAAAGCAAACCTAGTCCCTGATGCAGGGAATTTGCATCTTAAACAAGGTGATCTTGATAGCTAAATAAGTCCATAGAAGACTTATAATAACAATAAATGGCACCTGGCTAGCACAGATGCAAAGTAATCTTAGTGGAGAGACACCCAGAACCAGGGGCCTTGGGAAAGTCCTCCTGTAGCAGATGGCATCTAGATTGAGTCTTGAAATAAGCCAAGGAAGCCAGGAAGCTGAGGGGAGGAGGAAGAATACTCCAGACATCTAGAGAGTTTTTAGCCAGTATGAAATGGATGCTATACAAAGAATTCAGTTCCTCCCCTCAAGAAGCTTATATGCTACTTGAGGGAAATGTTGTTCAATCATTTTCAATTGATTCCAACTCTTCATAACCCTACTTGGGATTTTCTTGGTAAAGATACTGGAGTGGTTTGCCATTTCCTTCTCCAGTTCATTTACAGATGAAAAAAACTGAGGCAAACAAGGTTAAATAATTTATCTAAGGTCATACAGCTAGTAAGTATCTAAAGTTGGATTTGAACTTAGAAAGATGTCTTCCTGACTCCAAGCCTAGAACTCTATCCATTGCACCAACTAGTTGCCCCCCAAAAAATGAGACCCATGGAAAATGAGAACACACCTAACTAGAAGAAAGAGGCAATCCAAGGGTTCTCAGGCTTAAACTATTATATATAATTGCCTTCTAATTAATCTCCTTGATTTGAATTTCTCCCTTCCAATGTGTACCCTTTGACCTATGTAGAACCGTTTTTCTGAAATGACACCTTCTATCACTGTTTTGCCCAAGCATCTTTAGTGGCTCCTTATTGCCTCTAGGATAAAATATCAATCCTCCATCTTAGAATTAAAGTCCCATATGACTTGGCTGAGGCATTTAAATCTGCTAACTCTGGTTCCAGTTCTCAGGCTATTTTCACATTACTCTCCTTCACATACCCCTTGTTCCAGTCCTTCTCCACAGCCAGCATGCTATCTCTCATCTCCTTGCCTTTGAACGATGTCTCACCATCCCTTCCTCACACTCCCTCTTTCCCTCCATCTCTCAGAGTTTAGCTTCTTCCAAGGACTATCTCAGGTGCCGATTCCTCCAGGAAGTCTTTCCTGATCTCCTGACCTCCTATTTAGAGCTCATTCCCTCTTCAAACTATCATGAATTAACTTAGGTTAAGAAATTATCCAGTAGAATTTAAGCTCCTTCAGGATGGACTCTTCCATTTTAATTTTTGTATCTCTAGCACCTAGTTTGCCAAAATGGAATAACAGAAAGTCTTATGGAAAATCTTCTTTGCAGAGATGGAAGACTATGGGAATGGAATATTGTCTATAACATTAGGTTTTTAAACATAGTTTTGCTGAACTTTTTAATTTCTTCATAAATTTTTTAATTATAAGGGATGGTCTCAGAAAGGGGAGAAGGAAGCACACAGTAGGAAATTAGGTGATGCAAAAACAAAAGATTATATATACACATTTAAACTCATCCAGACTAAAGAGAGTTGTTTATTGTCCTTACTTACCCAGCCATAACTGGATTGGTTCAGACACAGTCCAATGGAAGAAAGAGCTGTGAAAACTATTTGCTCACAGTCTTCTTAGATGGCCATGTTCTGCCCCAATCCAACATTCATAGCAAGTTTCTGATGTGTCCTCCTCCCATGGTAGGTGGCTGGTGCTGCCCGTAAGTACACTCACTATAAATGTAGTGTCCTCACTCTATGGGGTGTGGTGGAACCCCTAACAAACAGAATGCCTTTCTTGTGTTCGTCACTAAGAAAATCTTGCCTCGCCCACATGAAATAACCTCATAGATGCCATATGCTGAAAGGATCTCAGGACTTTCTGCATTTATTCTGGCTCATATTTGATAAATGGTTATCCATTATTCATGAGAACAAACTAAAAAATCTGAAATAGTTTTAGCAAGAAATTTTTTAGTTCGTTTCATAGTGGACAGTTAACTAAAAAGGAGTGACTCCCTTCAGTCTAGGTTTTGGAAAGGTTTTGAATTTGACAAAGGTTTCTGCAAACAAGCCATATATGAATCATATGAAAGGAACCCAAAACAAATCTTGGGTGTGAGGACCCAAAATAAGAATGTTTTGGGTGGATTCAGGAGCTGAGAGAACCCAAAATACCTTGTAGCTATCTCCAGAATTCCTAGAGAGTAACTGTGATTATTCTAGGTGCTGACAACTTCTAATCACATTGGATTTTTTTAAAAAGTTGAATTTAAATAGTATAATTTTTCCAAATATAATAAATCATTCTTTCCACACAATTTCAGAATAAAATACATAAAATATAGTAAAGAAATGGCTCATACAGTTTTGTTTCTGTCTGATACCTCCTATGTTCTTAGCCTTTTTAATCTGAAATATTTTCTCTTTTCCTTAAAAGAATAAGAAGTAAGATAACCAGCAATTTTGGAGAAGAATTTTATATAACATTCAACATTCTGAGGAGTGGAATCAAGATGGTGGAGAAAAAGAAAAAAAAAGGAATGGTTATTAGGTTTTAAGTATCTCCATTGTGATAACTTCTAAGCAGAAATAAATACATCCCATAATGAGAAAAAAAAGATAGTGGAGAAAAAAATACTATTTTGCCTAAGCTCTCTCCAAACCTTTCCAAACCCTTTTAAATAATGCCATAAAACAATTCTTGGCATAGGAAAACCCATGAAAGAATGGGGCAAAATAATTTTCCAGTCAAACAACTTAGAAGCATTTTGTAGAGCAATTTGGAACTATGCCCTAAGGGTTATAAAATCATGCATATACTTTGATCTAGTTATAGCATTACTAGATCTGTATCCCAAAAAAGATTTAAAAAAAAAGAAAAAGGCCTATAAATATAAAAATATGTATAGCAGCTTTTTTCTGGGGACAAAGAATTGGAAAATGAGGGAATGGAAATTAAGGGAATGCTTATCAATTTGGAAATAGTTAAATTTTTGTATGTTAAACATTAATAATATTTATAAATGCTTTATAAAATTGTCCTTCCAGAAATATGCAAATGATTTCATCTCTATATTGTTTCAAGAAATACGGGATAAGTTCTCAGGTTAGAAAATGCAATTAAGAAAAGAAACAAAAGTAAAGGAATTAGAATAGGCAATGAAGAGATAAAACGATCACTCTTTGCAGATGATATGATGGAATACTTAAAAGAGTACTAGAGGATCATCCAAAAACGTACTTGAAACAATTAACAGCTTTAGCAAAGTTGAAGGACATAAAATAAACCCACATAAATCATCACCATTTCTATATGTTACTAAGAAAGCCCAGCAATAAGAGATAAAAAGAGAAATTCCATGTAAAATAACTATACATAAAATATTTGGGTGTTTAACTGCCAAGACAAACCCAGAAACCATATGAACATAATTACAAAACACTTTTCACACAAATAAAGTCAAATCTAAATGAATGGAAAAATATCAATTGTTCATGGATAGGTCGAGCTAAAAATATCACTTGCCCATGGATAAGCCAAGCTAAAATATAATAAAAATGACAATTCTACCTAAATTGATCAACTTCTTTAATGCCATACTGAAGTGCTGAAAATGACAAGTTTGAGAATATGAGAGGTACCAAAACTTTGTGGGCCTTTAATTTTATTCTCACATTCTAGATAAACATTTACTCAACATGAATCTCATCCTATAATGGTGAATCAATTTTCATGATATGAAATTCAAGAATCAACTGGGGCTTACTCTTCTTTTTTTTAAATGGCATTTTATTTTTCTAAACACATGCAAAGATAGTCTTCAACATTCACCTTGTTTTCCAAATTTTTCTCCCTTCTCCCCTTCCCCTCTCCCCAAAACAACAATCTATTATAAGCCAAACATATTTCCATGTTCATCATGTTGCTCAAGAAAAATCAAAAGGGAAAAATAATGAGAAAGAAAAAAAAACAAGCAAAAAGAGTAACAATAATAAAAGGTGAAAATACTGTGCTTTGATCCACATTCAGTCTCCATAGTTCTCTTCCTGGATGTAGATGTCACTTTGCATCACAAGTCTATGGGAATTGTGGGGCTTTTTGTTTTTGATAGAAACATGGGGTCTATAAACATAGAATATTATCTCTTTTGGTTGTTTGGATTCTGCTTAACTTTTTCTTTGTTTACAGAGAGGATTCCATGAGAAAGGTTTACAGGGAAATGACCATGATGTAAAAAAGAATTTTTTAAGTTACTCATAAAACAAAACAAAAATCATAAATAGTGGTTTCCTGCTGTCTGCTGGATCAAATCTAAACTACTCAGTCAAATATTAGATTTGAGTCATCATTTCTCTCCCCTCCTCTGTAACTTCTATCTAAATTGATTTTTCAGTGTTCCCCAAGAATGACCTTAGGTGAGTTACTTTAACTCATAATGGTTTAATTTTCCTATTTATCCACTTGAAGCTTGGACTAGGTAGTAAGTGAAGTTCTTCCAGTTCTAGAGATTTTTTCAGAACCTCTTTCCAGTAGACCATATTTCTTTACTGTTTCATGTCATCTTTAACTCAACCCACCCCAACACCCCAATGTGTCTTGCTCCTTTCCATCTCATGGCTTACTTGAGCTGCTCTCCACAGGTTCTTTCTGCCAATCTGTGTTATAGGTCAGAGATCAAAAGCCAGAAAAAATCTTCAAAATCAGACAATTTAATTCCCTCATTTTATAGATTAGAAAACTCAGGCCCAAGTCAGGCATAAACTGTCCAAGGTCACACAGGTAGCCAGGTTCAGAGATGAGATTTGAATCCAGACACTAATTCCAAAACTAATCCTCTTACTAGTCTACTAACTTTTTAAAGTCCTGCCTTAAAATTCAGCTACTACAAGAACCCTTCCTTGATCAGTTCTCTACTATGATGATTGCTCTCTCAGGGCCCACCATGTTGTAGAATTAGGCACCTTCCTCTTGCTAGGTCCAAAATGAATGGTGTCCCCTGAGAGAATGTTTGCTGGTATACTTGGAGAAGGCACATATTTTCAACCTACTGTCAAAGTAATCTGAATAATGATGCCCTGAGAAAGTTTTCAGTTCATAAAAAGATCTTTTGGAAGAAACTAGGGTACATTTTAGTCTCATGAAAAATAAGCAGTGCTCTTTGGATGGAGGCCTTTCCTGCCTGGTGTCCAAAGAACAATGGATATCAAAATTTATAGTGTTTCACTAATATATTGTCAGTGGAGTTGTAAATTAATACAACTATTCTGAAAAAACAGAAACTGTAAATAAAGTGGCCAAAATGTTTAGTATGTCCCTTGAGCCATATATTCTATTTTTAATTATATACTTTGGGAAAGTTAGGAGGGAAAGAGTTATTGATGAAAAGAAAAATGACTAAATATACCAAAATACTTATAATAGCCCTTTTTGTGGTAGAAAAGAATTAGATATAAAATATACATCAGTTGGGGCATAGCTAACCAAATCATGGTACATACATGTTTACCATGCTATAAGAAATGATAAATATAATGAATGGAAAGAAACATAAGAAAATTTAATATAACTGATGCAGAGTAAAGAAAACAGAGTCAATTGCACAATGATTGTAGCAATGAGAACAGATAGAACAACTTTGAAATCATGGAAAATTAACATTGCAAAATGATAACTTAGCCCTAAAGAAAAGGTAAGAAAAAACAATTCCCTCTTTTGGAAACATGGGAGTGGCGAACATTATATTGCATATAATTCCAGATTTTTTTTCAAGTTTTAATTTGTTTTGCTGAATTTTTCTCTTTCCTCTTTTTCTTTTTTTTCTCCCTTAAAAAATGTCTTTTTTGTAAGGTCTTTGAATTCATTATCTTTCTCTCCCCCACAACAAAAAATAAAACCATAACCATTCCCTATTAACTTCCCTATTACTGTAAAGCACATCACCATCCTCCTATTCTCTTTTTCAAACTCATAATCTAGGTGTCATCCTCCACTCCTCATTCTCTTTCACTTCCCCATATCCAATATATTGCCAAGACTTGTAGAGTCTATAGTTGCACACACAATAATCCAGTGACCTTGGTCTCCTTGCTGTTCCACAAACAAGACCCTCCATCTCCCAAATCCAGGCAGTTTCACTGGCTATCACCCATGCCTGGAGTGTTTTTCCTCCTCATCTCTATTTTCTGGCTTTCCTGGCTTCCTTTTCAAGTTCTAGCCCAAATAACACCCTCTAAAAGAAACCATTCTCAATCCCTCTTAATATGTTTGCTTGGTGAAAATGGTATCAGGCACTGCAATTTCTGGCTGTGTCCAGAACGTGGACTTTTGTTGTTCCCCTTCTTGTGGTTCCCCCACGTCTCAATGCTAGTGCCTTCCCTAATTAATTACCTCCATTTTATCCTGATTGCATACCTAGTTATTTGCAAGTTATCTCCCCTTTTAGAATGTGATTTCCTTACATGCAAGGATTAGATTTTGGCCTTTCTTTGTTTCTCTAGCACTTAGGCCATAGCACATAGTAGTTGTTTAACAAATGCCTCTTGACTTGATTTGACTTTCTACACGCTAAGACATGTTACCTCTCAGCATCACTAGAACTGGGTCAAAAGTATTCTAGGGTGCTTCCAATCTCCAGCAAGAGAAGACTACTACCAATTACCCACCATGGGAAAGGGAAATCTACCTACACCTACATGACTTAGTAGGAACCTATGTAATGGGAGCAGAAGCTATAAGAGAAAAAGGGAACAAGAGGACATCTTCTGGACATGGCCCAGAATTGCAGGAAGAGCCAAGGAGAATGTCTGGTACCATTTTCTGGTAGTAACTCAATTCTAAACAAACAAACAAAAACAAATATGCTCCCAGTAACAGCTTCAGGGAGAGCATCTGCTTGTTATGTAAAAATTATATAATGGGGAATTGAGAATCTATTGTGGTACCAAATGAAGAATTTTGGTTCTGGCTCAGAAGACACTTATCCAACCAGTTGAAAACAGCCATCCTTTCCTTCCTGGATCTTCTATTCTCCAGGAGAAGCATTCTCAGTTCCTTCAAATTAATCCTCATATGGCATGGTATCAGGGCTTCTCACCACTATGCAAACAAACTTTTTTCTCTACAAGTCAAAAATTTTCTCTCTGATACCAACTACTTATGTGACCTTTGGCAAACTTCTTACATTTTCTGTACACCATCTGTAAATTAAGAGGATCAGACTCATGGTTTTATGGTCCCTAAATCTATGATTCTTTGAGTCTAAAAGATAACAGGGAAGATGGTGTCACATACAGTAAGGATCTTCACTGAATGAGACTATTGAAGTCCTATTAAAGCTTTAAAAGTCCAAGCTCTCCCATTTCATCCAGGGCCATCTCTAGTCATTTTGATCTATATCTTGCCACAGGAACCAGATGGCTCTGGAAAGGAAAGTGAGGCTGGTGATCTTGCACAGCCCTCCCTCACTTACATCCAATTCACTTATCTGTCATGTAATCACCTCCCTGATGTCTTGATCCTCTTTGAAAATGAAAGACAAACAACAACAATCCAAGTGGTGATTTTCCTAGATTTTCTAGATGGAGTCCCAAGAATTAGAGATTAATTAAGAGAAAATCTGGGTTCTTCTGGGATATTAAATTAACTGCATTTGTTTTGTTTCCTCTGTGTGATGGCTAACATTAATCTATAAGGATACCTATAAGGAGAGAGACAAATACATCATTAAGAAAATGACAAATACATCAGAGTTTTCTTGTGAGGAACAATTATTATTAATTTAAATAAAAACATTATGAAATATATATTTCTGGGTCTATCAACTCTTTAAAAAACAAAAACAAAAATCTTTCAGCTAGGCTCCTAGCAGGAAATGCAAGACAGATACAATTCATACAGGGAAATCCCTACTGAAGTGCTAGGCCCAGAATGTCTTGACAAAGGTAGAATCATAGAAACTTAAGATCTGGAAGAAACCATAGGCATCATCTACCCCATGTAGGAGTTCTTGCTATAATATCTCTAGTAAGTCAGTTTTCAACCCTTTTGGTTTGGGTTTTTCTGGTAATAGAGAATTTGCCAGCTCTCAAGTCAGCCCATTCACTTTGGGGACAACTCTAAATGGGAGAAAACTCTCCCTTAGATGGAGCTGAGATCTGCTTCCCTGTAACTAATAAAGGATCACAGGTCTGGAGCTAGAGGAACTATCAGAGGTCAGTAAGTCTAACCCTTTTAAGGACCAGCTCATGGTTATTCAGGCACTTAAGTGGCTAGACAACCACTGAACATGGGTCCTTTGATTCAAAATCTAGATTTCTTTCCATTCAAAACCCATAATGAATGATTTCCATTTGATGCATGTGATCATAAAATTATGAGGAGACATAGTTAAAATGGTGTAGTAGATAGGGTACTGGATTTGGGTTCAAATTCTGTTTCAAACACTGAACAAGACATTTAAGTTCTCTGGACCTCAGCTTTCTCATTTACCATATGAGGGGGTTGGGTCCAATAGTCTCTATGCTTCTCCCAGTCCTAATTTTATGATTCTATACATACCTGATTGAACTAATTTTGGTTTAAAACAGTAACATGATGCAAATGTCGTGGTTCCATTGAGGATGGGAGTGGGGATTAACACAACTTGCTATACATAAGACAGGGTAGCCACAGTCTATCAGAGAAAATCTTTACTTTTACTGAGCAAAACCAATTTTAGAATAATCTTACAACCTATTTTCTACTTCATCTAATCCCATTTCTATTTGACATTTGTCCAACCGCTTGAAAACAGCCATCCTTTCTTTCTTGGATCTTTTCTCCAGGAGAAGCATTCCCAGCTCCTTAAACCTTATCCTTATATGACATGGTATCAGGACTTCTCACCACCATGCAGACAGACTTCTTTCTCTACAATTCCCCTGCTGTAGGTATCATCCTCTATCCTCATCCACTTCTTTTTCAGCTTCCTTTTGTTATCTTCTGCTACTGGAATGTAAGCTCATCAAGAGCAGGGATTATTATTCTTCATATTCATATTTATATTCCTAGCTCTTAGTATATAATACCTGGCATATTTGTTGCTATTGTTTAGTCATTATTCACGTCCAACTCTTCATGACCCCAACAGAGGTTTTCTCTATGGTTTCTTTATGCAAAGATACTGAAAAGGTTTGTTATTTCCTTCTCCAGTTCATTTTACAGATGAGGAAACTGAGGCAAATAGAGTTGATTGATTTCACCAGGGTCACACAGCTAGTAAGTGTCTGAGGCCAGATTTGAACTCAGTTCCTCTAGATTATAGGGCCAGAGCTCTACCGGGCCAGATTTTTGTTTTTGTTTTTCAATTGTATCTGACTCTTCTTGATCCTATCTGAAGTTTCCTTTATAAAAATACAGGAGATATTTGTGATTTCCTTCTCCAACTCATTTTCCATATGAGGAAACTGAGGCAAACAGGGTTCAATGACTTCCCCAGAATCACACAGCTAGGAAAAATCTGAAGCCAAATTTGAACTCAAGAAGATCAGTCTTCCAAGCATCTTTTAAGAATTTTAAGGGGCCTTGAAACAAAAAAAAAATCTGAAAACTCCTGCTTTAAGCAATACTGAACATAAATACCATAAGAGCTCAGAAAAAATGAATCATTCTGGCTTTTAATAAAGGTGTCATCAGTGGATAGAGCACAAGCCCTGAAGTCAGGAGGACCTGAGTTCAAATTTGGCCTCAGACACTTACTTAACACTTCCTGGCTGTGTGAACGTGGGCTTTTTGATTTTTGGCTAGATGATCTCTCTTTTTCTCTGTCTCTGTCTCAATTGCCTCAGAAAAAAAAAGAAAGAAAAAAAGGTGTCATTGTAGATGTAGAACTAATATGGAATTTATTTAGCAAGTTAGAATAGGATTCAATCTCAAAGTAACTTTCAGGGTTTAAAAGAAGAAAGAAAATAGTGTAGCATAATGAATAGAAGGATGGCTGTAAGGTCAGGGAGGACCTGGGTTGAAGTTTTGCCACTAACACATGCTGACTATGATCCTGGGCAAGACACTTTAACTCTAAGTGCCACCAAATAATCATTTATGACTATAAGTTTAAGGAGAGTTGTTGATCTGAACTGTTAGAGGGAGTTTCTATACAATGAGCTCCTCATATTAAGAAATCATAGATTTTAACCAGAAAGGAAAGAGAAAGGGAAAGAGAAAAGGAGGGAGGGATGAAGGAAGGAAGGAAGGAAAGGAAGGAGGGAAATAGGAAGGAAGGAAGAAGGAAAGGAGGGAGGGAAAGAGGAAAGAAGGAAAGAAAGAAAGTTAAAAAGAACAGGGTCCTGAATCTTGGATCAAGAGACCTGAGTTCAAATCTCAGTTCTGCCACTTTCTTGGGACTTTGGGTGAGTCACTTTCATTTTCTGTGCTACCCACTATAAAGGGGTTGGACTGAATGATTCTGGTCCCCCTAACTAGTATCTTATTTCACAACCCTGTAGAAGACAGGTGTGTGAGGACAAAATGAGGGCAAGAGGCTGCCCAGAAAAATGTGATTGTTTCCTATTTAAACAAGCCAGATACCAAGGTCTGTAGGTTCTTCACATTTGGCCACCCAAGGAATGGGGACGGAGTGATAACTTTCACAGCACATGGAGTGATTTTGGTGGGGGGAGATTGGAGGGCTCAAAACCAATCTTCCCCTAAAAAAACATCATGGTGTAGGACCTTTGAGATTTTCTGATCCATTTTGTGGAGAAGGGAAGCCACTTTTCTGAGGTCACATTTAACTCTTACTGAAACTGAGGTTGAGCTAAAATAGAGAAACTTTCTGGTTTCAGTGCCCTACTTTTGGGTGTAGCCAAAAATCATGCTGTTGATCTAGTTGCTAAACTTGGCTTTGTAGAACTGGAAACACTCTGGGTCACACCCCTAAAAGTCACCTTTCTCTCACACTTCAGTCCCTGGCCTACCTAACTCTCCCAAAGGATCAACTCTACCTATTCTACCTATTCTGCTCTTGGGCAGGAGATGCATATACATAAAGTGCAAAAGAAAAGCACATAATATGGAGTCTAGGAGAGGCTGTGCAGTCAAGAAGGACATGGAATCCTGGGTCATCCTTCATCTACACCCCAATAACTGAACAACAGATCTCTCTTGACTGGATTCAACTCATAGAATAGTAGAGTGTGAAGGGATGAGAGAGATGGAGACAGATAAAGAAGAGGGGAGAGAGAGAGAAAGAAAGAGAGAGACAAAGACAGAGACAGAAAGACAGAGACACAGAGACACAGAAATAGAGAGGGAGGGAAGGAGAGAGATAAAAGGAAAGAGACAGAGACAGAGAAAAAGAGAGATCATCTAGTCTTCCTGTTTCTTCTTACAGATAAGGAAAATGATTCTAGTATCACTGTTACAGTGTACACCACAGTCTGCAAATATAAACAGGGAAGGGAGCAATAGACTGCGTTTGTATCAAGACTGGTTGGATTGGGGCAGCTAGATGGCACAGTGGATAGAGCACCAGCCCTGAAGTCAGGAGGACCTGAGTTCAAATGTGACCTCAGACACTTCCTAGCTGTGTGATCCTGGGCAAGTCACTTAATCCCAATTGCCTTAGCAATTGGATTTCTAGAGGGCCTTGGGGCAAATGGGCCTGTGAAAATTCATTGTTCCAATAGCCCTGGACTTATTAAGTTCAACACCTTAATTACACTTAAAAATCCTTTGGAACTAACCTTTTGGGGGAAAGCCAAGAAGTGACCTAGTCATTTCAGCATGCTCAGTTTCTTACAATTATCTTGGTTGTACTAGTTTTAACCAGACACCATGGGGATAGTCTCCTAGATTACCAACTGTGGCATCAATTTAGTTGTCAAGTTGACAGACTCCTGGGACTAGAATCAGGAAGACCTGAATTCAAAACTGGCCTTAAATTCTGACCAGCTGTGTGATGCTAGGCAAATAACTTAACCTCTTTTTGTCTCAGTTTCTTCATCTGTAAAATGGGATGATAGTAGCATTTACCTCCCAGGGTTGTTCTATGGATCAAATAAGGTTAATATTTGTGAAGTTCTTAATACAGTGCCTGTCATATAGTTAGAACTTAATAAATGCTTGCTGGTTGTTACTTTAGGTAGGAGAATATTCTTCTCTACTCAAATATGGCTCCCTATGGCTTGCTGAACAAAATTCAGACAAGTTTGCCTGGTATCCAAGGCTTTCTACACCTGTTAGAACATGGTCTCATGATAAGAACACTTAGTTTGAAGTCAGAGAATCTGAGTTCAAATTCTGACTCTTGCTCACTATTACCTGAATGACTATGGATAAGTCATTTCAGAGTTTCCTAAGCTGTAAATTAAGGATGTTCCTACTCTCAATAAATAGGCTTATCTTTGATAAGTAGACTTATCTCCCATTACTCCCTGCCATATGCACTATGTTTCTGTCCTAGAATGTACTTCACCCTCTAGTCCATTGCCCAAGCCATAACCCATTCATGAATTACTCCTCTTCCCCTTCTTTGCACATTGGGTTCCTACTTATCCTTTAAAATACAACCAAAATGTCATATTTCCTAGAGTTTCCTGATACCTCCAATTAATAACAACCTTCTCCGCCTCCCACTCAGATCTCACATAATCCTGTGCTTGCATCTCTCAGGCACACTCATCCTATAATATTGAATATGACAGTTATCTAAGGCTGATCTTATTGCCTTAGTAGACTTTGAGTCAAGAACAAACCATCAAGCATTATTTAAATAGCCTCTCGTGTCAAGCACTGCACTAAGTGCTAGGGATAAGAAGAAAAACAAAAGATAAATAAGCCTACTCTCAAGGAGGTCACAGAAGGCAACATGCAAACAACTACATTCAAACAAGATTTAGAAAAGTAACCCACAGGCATCAAGGGGGATGTAAGCCCTATGACCACAATGACCCTGATTTATCTAAACTTTGTGTCTTCCCTAGCACAAAGCATGTACTCTGCAACCAAAAGGCATTTCTCAAATGCCTGCTGTATGCAATAGATTATGACTGGGCTGGATTCATTGGGCATTAGTTGTGAATTCAGATGCCACATTAAATTCCAGGCTTGACCTTTTGAGCCATCAATTTCACTATTGGGCATAAACCCCACAGAGTCACAAGCTAGGAAAAGGCTATATTTGTATCAAAATACCCACAAAAGCATATTAGGGATTCATAAGCACATAGTTCTAGAGACAGAAAGAACTTTAGAGACCATTGAGTGAAACTCCTTCATTTAAAAAAAAAAAAGGAAACTAAGACCCAGAGAGGTTAAGGAACTTGCCTAGGATACCCCAAATAGTAAGTGCCTGAAGTAGAATTCCTAAATCCAGTTTCAGAGTTTTATCCAGCAAAAACTGGAAATGAAGTGGGTATCTGATGATTAATAAATATATCGAACTGTGGTATAAGACTATAATGGAATAATATGAAATCACTAGAAAAAATGAATATGAGAAGCTCTGAGAAACATAAAAAGACTTATAAGAATTGTTACAGAAGGAAGAAAGTAGAACCAGGAGAACCACTTGGTTAAATAGAAACAACACTGGAAAACGGCTGAATGCAAAGGCAAATCTTGATCCCAGAGAATAGATGATCAAACATATTTCCTTACTATTGGGAAAAGATAGAGAACTACAGGCAGAGAATGTTGTATACATGGGCAAGCTAAGTGATTATTTTGTTGATTAGTTTGGCTTAATTATTTTTCTTTCTTACAAGGGAGGTCTTATTGGAAAATAAGTGTGATATAAAACCCCCCAAAAATAGATAAAACATTTTAGACAAAAAAATTAAAAAGCAGAATATAGCTTCTATTATAGAGACTCTCCCCCAAAAATTATTTATATTTTCACTCAAAAGTTTCAAATGATTTTCTTTCACCGTCAAACTAAATGCTGCACCATCATCCTGCTAGACAGGCCAGAAACCCAGAGAAACAGACTTTGAAGCAATTCAATCAACAAGCATGTATTAAGCATCTATTATGGGCCAGGTACTGGGAATAGAAACACAAAGAAGAAGATGTTAGCAATTTAGACATTTTTTTCTTTCCCTTGCTAACAGCCGACCTTGTGGGCATAGATACTGTTTTCATCTGATCAGTGGGATTGAATTCATCACTAATTGGCAAAACCATAAACTCTGGTCCCCTGGACTATCCAGTGACAGAGACAGTCAGGGAGGAACAAGAACAGGAAAGAAATATTGGATATAAATGCATTATCTTTATGGAGGCCAAGCAAGAGGGCTTCAATTGGGGAAAGGAAAGCATTGGGTTTGTGGTGTCCCTGCCTCCCCAATCTGGGCCTTTCTTTTCCCATAGGAGATCAGAACAGGTTGAATGCATATTCTGAAACTTCTTTTTTTCCACTTTATAAGAAAGAAATTTGTGAAATAGGAGGTGATGCTGGTCCACCACAATTTTTGCATCATAAAAAATGCAGGTGTCAAACCCTACAGGCCTCAGAGTTCGCCCACACAGAAAGCAGATAGGGGAGGCCAACGCAGAGGGGACTCAAGTTATTTACTTCAAGACCTGTAAGGGAAGGAGCCTGAATATTTCTACTTTTTTTTCAAAGAGAAGTGGATGGGTAGGTTGGGGACAGTACAGCTACAGTAAACCCCTTTTAGAAACTCAATAAAGAGATCTAGCTTCATGAAGAGCCAGTTCTGGAGAGGTCATGTGCTCTAGAATCCATACCAGTTCAAGAATCACAATTTTAGACTTATTCAGATACCCTAATTTAATAGGTCAGAACACTCTTAAAGACTTTTGAGAGAACATCTGTTAAATTTTCAAAGCACACTGAAAAATCAGCAAATGCTACAAATCAGGGCTCAACTTTTTTTTTTTTTTTGCCAATTGTCTAGACTTAAGAAAGTGATGCAGAAAATGTTAATAATGGAAATAATACATAAAAGTGAGTCCTGCATTTTCAGAAAGCTGGTTGTTAAATCTTTACTGCCATTCTCTTTGTGTCTCCCGTGCCTATTTTAATACTCCACCAGACTTCTAGACAGATGCTTAACCAGCAGAGAGAGCTTTTCTAGATAATCATGAGCAAAATAAGTGGTATATTGGATGGAGTACTGAACTCCCATTAGGAACACCAGAATTCAAATTCTAACCTAACTATGTGTAACTGGGAAATTCACTTAACCTGCTGAGGCAATATGGTATATCAGCACAAGATAGAGCTCTGGATCTACAGTCAAAGAAAATAATTAAACCCTGCTTCAAACAGCATACTAGCTAAGTGATGGTGGGCAAGTTACTTAACTTTGATAAACTTCAGTTTCAATAAATAACAATTTTTTAAAATAAACTGAAGTTTATTTTGCAGATGACCTGCAAGATCCATATCAGTGCTAAGTCTATGATTGTCTGATCCTTTGATAATTCTCTTATAGGGGCAGCTAGGTGGCGCAGTGGTTAGAGCACCAGCCCTGAAGTCAGGAGGACCTGAGTTCAAATCTGGTCTCAGACACTTCCTAGCTGTGTGACCCTGGGCAAGTCACTTAACCCCAATTGCCTCAGCAAAAAAAAATAAAAAATAAAAAATAAAATAATTCTCTTATAAATGATATCATCATCATGATAACTAGCATTCATATTGTGCCTATTCTGTGCCAGGAATTTTGCTATGTTTTTGTTTGTTCTGTTGTTTTCAGTCATATATGACCCTTTGTGACTCCATTTGGGGTCTAGTTGGCAAAGACACTGGAGTAGTTTGCTACTTCCTTCTCTAGATCATTTTATAGATGAGGAAACTTAGGCAAACAAGATAAAGTGACTTGCCCGAGTCACATAGCTAGTTAAGTGTCTGAGTCTGGATTTGAAGTCACAAAGATGAATTCTCCCTGACTCTAGGTCCAGGATTTTATCCATTGCACCACTTAGTTGTGCCTTTTTATTTTTTATTTTTAAAATATATCATAGTTATTCAATATTCACTCTTACAAAATCTTGTGTTCCAAATTTTTTCTCTCTCCCTTCCCCTCCTTAGACAACAAGTAATTGAATATATGTTAAACATGTACAATTCTTCTATACATATTTCTACAATTATCATGCTTCACAAGAAAAATCAGATCAAAAAGAAGAAAAAATGAGAAAGACAAAAAAATCCAACAAACAAAAACAAAAAAAAATGAAATACTATGTTGTGATCCACACACTCAGTCCCCACAGTCCTCTCTGGGTGATATGGTTCTTTCCATTACAAATCCATTGGAATTGGTCTGAATCATCCCATTGTCAAAAAGAGCCACGTTTATCAGAATTTATCATTGAATGATCTTCTTGTTGCTGTGGATGTTCTCTTGGTTCTAATCATGTCACTATTTTCTCATCTGATCCTCACAATAATCCTTTTAGATAGCTGGCATTATTATTTCCATTTTACAGTTGAGGAAACTGAGGCAGGAAGCGGTTAAGTGACTTACCAGTAAGGTGTCTGAGGTCAGATTTGAACTCAGGTCTTTTGAGTTCCAGTATGTGGTTCTATCCATTGTACCACTAAATGCCAAGGAATAAAAGCAGGAAGCAGGGCAATTTATAGCACTGTCTGGACTTCAATTTTATCATGAGTAGCATGGAAGATGTCCAGAGTCCAAATGGATGAGGAACTCCTTACATATGGGGATGTCCTCCAGACATACCTTCTAGTGATTGGCATTGTTCTGCCTGCATAAAAGCTGCAACACCACTGATTCTCAGATATGCCCAGGACTCAGTTTAACTATCCACACAGAAACAGACAAGACCTTTGTAGTTCAGTGACAGCCTCGAAAAGTTGTCCAGCAGTACTAGCATCCTGATGATCCATGGCAGAGGAATGAACCAGGCTGTATGAACCTTGAAGGCTTCCTTAGTACTTTCAGCAACTCCCAAGCTTCTTAAAACAAAGTCCATTCTTTATAGCATTATTTTTCTTTGTTTGATTGATTTCTTGATTCATTTTAATTTGGCAACAGATTGTGAAATGCCTGTGTGTCAGAGGAATTAAATGGGCAAGTCTCCCAGAAAGTGATAGAGACATGTAAGATGGGACAAAACAAACTGGCCAACAAGTGACAATGAACCATGGGCAAAAAGTGACATAGAAGATGTCATCAAAGACCTAAGTGACCATAAAAGGAAGTGGGTACCTTGATACCATGGAAACTTCACTAGTCCAGAGCCAGATTAAAATCTCATCTTCGGCATTTAATCTTACTGCTTTATCTAGTCTTAACAACCCTGGGCTGGAATTAGGTTCCTCATCTTTAAAATGAAGGGGAGTTCTCATCAGATTGGGCTCTAAAAGTGTATATCAGACACATTTGGTTTCACAGAGAATCTTGTCCTTCCTTATAGGGAAGTGGGAGGGAAAGGAGGAAAAGAAAGGGATAGACTAGTAGAAGGGAAATTAGAAGAATCAGGGGAAAGGAGTAAAAAAGGGGGAGGGGCTCTAAAGTGGGGAGGATTGTTTGCGGGAGGGGGTCATCAAAAGCAAAATACTGAGGAGGGGGGAAGGGAGAAAGGGGAAAGGAAAGGGAAAAACATAACTTGGGTAAATAAGATGGCAGGAAATACAGAATTGGTTATTCTAACTGTGAATGTGAATGGGATGAACTCTCCCATAAAGCAGAAGCAGACAGTAGATTGGATTAAAAACCAGAATCCAACAATATGTTGTCTACAAGAAACACATCTAAAGCATAGTGGCACATACAGGGTGAAGGTAAAAGGCTGGAGCATAACCTATTATGCTTCAGGTGAACAAAAAAAAGCAGAGGTAGCAATCCTGATATCAGATCAAGTAAAAGCAAAGATAGATCTAATCAAAAGAGATAAGGAAGGAAACTATATTTTATTAAAGGGTACCATAGATAATGTAGCAATATCAATACTAAATATATATGCACCAAGTGGTATAGCATCCAAATTCCTAGGGGAGAAATTAAGAGAGATGCAAGAAGAAATAGATAGCCAAACAATACTAGTGGGGGATTTCAACCTTGCTATCTCAGAATTAGATAAATCAAACCACAAAATAAATAAGAAAGAAACTAGGGAGGTAAACCAATTGTTAGAAAAGTTAGGTATGATAGATCTTTGGAGAAAATTGAATGGAGACAGTAGGGAGTTTACTTTTTTCTCAGCAGTTCATGGAACTTATACAAAAATTGACCATGTATTAGGGCATAAAAACCTCAAAATCAAATGCAGAAAGGCAGAAATAGTAAATGCATCTTTTTCAGATCATGATGCAATAAAAATCACATAAAATGAAGGGAGTGACCTAGAAAACTCATTATTATTGTTCAGTTGTACCTTACTCTTTCTGATCTCATTTGGGTTTTTTTTTTTTTTTTTGGCAGAGATAGTGGAATAGTTTCCCATTGAGATAGTGGAATAGTTTCCCATTGAGATAGTGGAATAGTTTCCCATTTCTTTCTCTACCTCATTTTACAGATGAGGAAACTGGGACAAACAGGGTGAAGTGAGTTGTCCAGGACCACACATCTAAGAAGTATCTGAGGCCAGATTTGAACTCATGAAGATGAGATTTCTGGATTCCAAACCCAATGCTCTAACTTTTGGCCTTACCTAGTTGCCCCTAGGCAGCCTAGATCTTTCTTAGTCCTATACATAGGAAAAATAGCCCTATGCTACACTGGGATGCATGTTATGGAAAATCTTCAAGTCCTCAGCCTGGTAGAGAGGGGAGAAAAAGGGAAACTCTCCCAAATGTCCTGTCCACAAGAATTCTATAGACACCTGCATCTTTGGAAAAAGGACCTATATTCTTGAGATCATAGGTCCACAGGGTTTGAGGGGGGTTGTTGTGGTTGGTTTTTAATGGCAACTAATTTTATTTTGGCAATTAAAATTAGGGTGATCTTTGCAAGAATTACAATGAGTTAAAGACAGAGGGAAAAAGTAGGCAAATTAGAGCAACATTTTCTTATGATTTAACTGGTAGGAGTTAATATAAAATTCACTTAATTTAATAATAGTAATGAAACAAAATACTCATTTACTATGTTTGATCAAATTGCTGGGATGGCTAACTACCAGATATAGTCACAGTACACAGCTAAGGAGTTCAAGTCCTTATTGCTTCTCACCTGAACTTTTCTTATATATATAATATTTTATTTTTCCAAATACATGCAAAGATAGTTTTCAACATTCACCTTTGCAAAACCTTGTGTTCCACATTTTTCTCCCTCTCTTTTCCTTTCCCTTCCCAAGACAACAATCAATCCAATATAGCTTAAACATGTGCAAATCTTCTAAACTTATTCCCATATGTGTCATGCTGCTAAAGAAAAATCAAATCAAAAGTGAAAAAAAAAAATCACAAAGGAAAAAAACAGGCAAACAAACAACACCGCTACCAAAAAAGTTGAAAACATTATGCTTTGATCCACATTCAGTCTCAACAATTTTCTCTCTGGGTGTGGATGGCACTTTCCAACACAAATCCATTGGAAGTGCCTTGACTCACTTCATTGTTGAAAAGAACCAAGTCCATCACAGTTGATCATCACATCATCTTGTTGTTGTGTACAATGTTCTCTTTGTTCTGCTCACTTCACTCAGCATCAATTCACATAAGTTTTTCTAAACTTTTCTGAAATCAGCTTGCTCATCATTTCTTATAGAACAGTAATATTCCATTACATTTATGTCATAACTTAATCAGTCATTCCTTAATTTTCAGTTCTTTGCCACTACAAAAAGTACTGCTACAAATATTTTTGCACATGTGGGTCCCTTTCCTTCCTTTATGCTCTCTTTGATATACAGGCCCAGTAGAGACCCCATTTTCAGCTTCCTTTTGAGTGTTGTCTTACCCCTTAGATAGTAAGCTCCTTGAAGACATGCATTATCTTTCTTTTTGTTTCTACAGATTTCAACATAGTACCTAACATATAATAGATGCTGAATACATGTTTATTGACTGACTGACAATACATCCAAAATTCTGCCTTTCTGATTATGGGAATAATATAGAGATGGAGTTTACTGAGAACATTTCAAGAAAGACATAAGCTGAATGCTGTCCAGAAGACCACAATCATAATGAGGACTGAACTGGAGAATATATTATATTCAAGGATCAGATGAAAGGAATGGGGATGGTTGACTTGGAAGGAAGTAATGATTTTTACAAGTGAATAAAATGAAGTTTATAAGACACAAGGAAATATATTTAGGGAAACTCCAGTCTCATACACAGAGAAAAAAGGATGAAGCAAAAATTGTGTAGACTTCAAAAGGCCAGGAAAAAAGTCTGGAAATTGTAGTGGAATCCACAGTGAAGACTATGACTAGCTGTTTACACCCCAAATCTTCTCTGTCTTTTGAAGGCCTTGTCTTTGATAGGTGATATTGATGAAAACACTATCTTTGGCCCTAAAGTCTTTTGCTTGCTGTCCAAGATTTCATATTGTTGTCATTCAGTCATTTCAGTCATGTCCCAACTCTTTGTGACCTTATTTGGAGTTTTCCTGGCAAAGATAATGGAATAGTTTGCCATTTCTTTCTCCAATTCATTTTACAAATGAGGCAGACAGGATTAAGTGACTTTCCCAGGGTCACACAGCTAGTAAGTGTCTAAGTTCAGATTGGAACTCAAGTCTTCCTGACTCCAGACCTGATACTCTAACTACTGCGACTTGTAGATGCCTCCCAAGACCTCATAATCCTTAATAATTCTTTCTAGATTTCTTCTGGTCCATATGAATCAACAGAATTGTGTTGAACATCCTTTTTTGTTTCTTCCATCTTTTTGGCTCTTACTGAGACTTGAATCCAGAAATGTGTAAATGAATATTAATGCACCAACCTTTCACAAACATAAGACATGCTTTTAAGTTTAACTGTACTATTCATATTTTTCACTTTCTTATTTTTTCTAGACAAACAACAAAAGAATAAATAGAACTCAGATTTGTGTTTGTCACACTGAAAATTTAACAGTCAGCTCTCAGGGTCATAAAGAGTTGGCTCAGGCAGATTGACTCTGACTGGCTCTCCTCTGATGACACAATGTCCCTGACCCCATTTTTCAGCACTGATTTCACTTCACTCACAATTCCTGATCCACTGATCTTGGTGAGGGTCATAATACTCCTTATTTCCTATTGCTACTCTCAGACTCTCATTTTAAATCTCTCAGTATACACACCTTGGAATTTCATCAATATCCTCATTGATCACCCAATTTTGATTCTGGTGGTTAATTTCTAAAAATCCCAAAGACATACTTTTTCCTTTCTTGGTAAGTTCAGGGCTTGTCTCACAAGCACCCTTTCCAGTCCCAACTCCTGCCCTCATGATAGTAACTTTAACTTATATACTGACACCCTAATTTACTCATTCTTCAATCTACTAAATTTTAAAGAACTATTTCGACTTCCTTCCGGGGGTGGAGCCATGGTGGCGGAGATCAGACAGGATTCTCTGTAACCTCCTCTAACCTCCCCTCAAACCAACAACATATGAAGCCTCTAGACTGATTCTGAAGCAAAAAAATCCACAATATCCGGAGAACAACACGATTCTAGAAGAAGATACTCTGGAAGAACCTCAAAACAGGTCTGTTTTAATGGGGCAGGGGGTGGCCTACTGAACCCAGACTGCAGCACAGGGAGACCGGGGCAGGGAGCTGGAGCAGGGAGCTGGAACAGGAGTCAGAACAGGAGTGGGAGCGTTGTGCTTTTCACACACCTGGGA
>JAJPUD010005325.1:0-10340 GCA_023553655.1 Myrmecobius fasciatus
AAATATGGACCACAACACAACATTTGCATGATCTCTATTGATGTTTGTTTGCATTGTGTTTACTTTCTCTGATTTTCTTTCTTTTTTCTCTTGTAGACAGGATTTTTCTTGCACAACTTGTCAAGTATTTCAACATTATTAACATGTAGTGGACTTCCTGCCATCTAGGGGAGGGAGGGGACTGGGAGTAAAATTTGTAATGGAAAGCTTTGTAAAGATCAATGCTGGGGAACTACCCATACATATGTTATACAAATAAAAAGCTTTAATTAAAAAAATAAATAAATTTTGGAGATTCCATATTGAAAAGTTTGCATGAACAAAAGCATGAAGATGTAAAAGTCTATGCCATCTTTCAGAAACAAGTGAAAAGATTCATCTAACCAGAGGTAAAGGTATAGGAAAGAGAATGGTATGGGACTGAAAAGGTCGTTTGCATGCAGATTATGAAAGGTGCCAGGCACAGGTACCTTGATTTTAATCACTACACAGTAGGGAGTTTATAAAAAATTTTTGAGCAAGGGAATGACATGAACAGTGTTGTGCATTTAGAAGCTTAATCTGGCAGTGGCATGTAGGTAGAGCTAATTGCAGCAAAGGAGATGGGAGAAAGGAGGGGGGATGCAGATTAGGAGGCTTAGAGAATAGTCTAGGTTAGAGACAATGAAAGTTCAAAATAAGGCAATGTCACAGGGTATAAAGAAGGCAATAGATGAGAAAGACAATGTGGAATTAAAATAGATAGGATTGGTGATGTGCTTTTTTAGGGAGGAAGAAATCAAAGATGAAGCCAAAGTTTCATGCATAAATAACTAGCATGATGTTATCATTAAAGAGATCTGAGGACAAAAAGAGGAACAAGTTTGGGGGAGAAGATGAGTTTTTTTGTTTTGTTTTGCATATTTTGAGTTTTAAATATAATTGGTCTATTTAGGTGATGAATAAATGGTACTAGAAAATACTTGTCAGGATCTTAGAAGAGAGGGAAGGTATGATATATAGACTTGTAAGGTATCTGGAAAGAGGTGACAGAGATCATGAAAGTTGATGAGATTGTTCAAGGATAAATAATAAGAGAAAAAAGAGAAAAAGGCCTTATTAATTTCTCTAAATTGTAGTGAAACTTGAAACAACTCAAATTAGCTAATTCAAATTTGTTCCTTCTGAAATTTGTACTTCAAAATAATGACATTTTAAATACACATTTTTCCTCAGATTATTTATTCTCCCATTGTATTAATAATAGATAACATTTATATAATGTTTAAAGTTTGTAAAATGCTTTACATATGAGCCCATCTTGAATATCTACTGGTCTCAGTGGAAAAGTCACTTATTTTCCATCATCCTCCATTTCCTATTCTGCAAAATAGTAATAATAATAATAATACATAGAATTTACAATATGGTTATGAGCCTTAAATCAGTCATCAATTAAGTACTTCTCAAACTTTAACTGCTATGAAAGATATTCATTATTATTATTCATAACAAGTTTTGAAAATGGAATTCTGATGTTTTAAAGCTAGGAAATATGGCAGAGATCATCTGGCCCAACCTTCACATTATATTCCTCCATCATCCATGACTCCACCATTTTAAATGGTATCCTGAGGACCCTGTGAAAATGGAGAGTTCAAAGAATGACTTGCTAATTTGGCTAATAAATATATAGAGACAGGACAGCATCCCAAATGACTAGAATTGAAAGAGAGCTTTAGAAATCAACTTTCTCTTAGAAATAAGACAACCAAGGGCTTAGACAGGGATTTTGAGCTGTTTTGATTGACTCAAATTTTCTTTCCACTTTACCACATTTCTCTGACTAGAGGTGGAGGTGTGTCCGTGTAAGAGTATGATCAAGACTTTCTTTGAATTCTCTTGGAATATTATCTCAATCTTACTGAGTAGCAAGGGTGCAGAAAAGTATTTGCATTGTCTCTAAATCCTGGATCCCTGCCCTTCCTAACCATTCAGCTGACTTGATTCCATATATCAGTGACTTATCCACTTTCCATGAATCTCTGAGTAGATTTCAGTTTGCTGGAGAAATTGATGGTAAGACAGACAGGTAGATAGGTAGGTAGATAGGTATCATTACTTCAGTATCATTGGATTTCTTTGGAATCCTATGCATTTTAAAAACAGTATTCTGAGTAGGGGCCATAGGCTTCACAAGATTGTAAGAACAGTCCATGATATACAAAAATTCTCCACAGAACCTAGGCTCTGGATAATTTGTTTTTGGAATCAAAGAACATGCATCTCTTTATGGTCAACCATTCTTTATATGATTTCTATGAATCTGAAATATTTGTGTTGTGTATCTTTATTAGTGGAGAACATTTCTATTTTTCATGTAATCTTGTTTGATACATATATATTTGCATATATGTATTATACAGATATATGTGTACTATATATATATCTGTGTGTAATGTATGTTCATATATATACGTATATATATAAATATATGAACAAAATAGATTTTTGTTTGGGATCTAGTTCTTGAGATAGACCTAATAGTGTCTCTGAGACAGCCATATATAATGTTTGCAGAATACCTGCTATTCAAAATTTGGTTTTTGGTTTCTGTTTTAGGTCTTAAGTTGGCATATGCTGAATGTATCACAAGAAGATATCTTTTTCCTATTCAAAGGCAATGAACTGATGAGAGTAGATTGATCCATAAAAGTTCCAGGAATAAAAAAAAATTTCTAATGTTATTATTTACTCTCTGCAACTTTCATAGACTCCTTTACTCAAAGAATGCTAAAGATAAAAGGAGGCTTCAGAGAACTTTTAGAAGAAATTGTAGAAGTTTATATAAGAACATTATGTTCTCTCTAGTCCTACTTCATTCAGAACTAGACTAGCACAAAAAATACATATGATCCTTTCTTGGGAAATTCTTCCTTGGAAGATAGGTTAGAGAGAAATTTTTAAAGGTAAATTCATTGAGACTATTCTTTGTACCCTGGAAGTCTATGTATTCAGCTAGGTTAAGGGTTCTTACCTTGGGGTTCACCTTTCAGGTGGACTGTGGATATATTTCAGGGGATATCTTTATTTGGATGGGAAAAATACTTCTTTATTTCAATATATGTTTCCTTGTTTTTTTTTAATTTTATTTATTTATTTATTAATACTTTTTATTTGCAAAACATATGTATGGGTAATTCCTAAACATTAACCCTTACAAAGCTTTCTGTTACAAATTTTCCCCCTCTACTCCCCACCCCTCCCCTAGATAGCAGGATATCCACTACATGATAATTATGTTAGAATACTTAAGAAATCGAATATATGTATAGTTGTTGCATCATTTTTTGTGCAGGAGAAATTGTATCTACAAGAAAGAATAATCCGATAAAGGAAATACAATGCAAGCAAACCTCAATAGAGAACCTGAAAATGTTATGTTGTGGTCCACATTTCACATCCCTCTCTCTGGGTGTATATGGCTCTCTTCACCGAACAATTGGAACTGGTTTGAAGCATTTCATTGTTGAAGAGAGTCATGTCCATTAGAACTGATCCTCATATAGTATTGTTGCCGTGAATAATGATCTCCTGGTTCTGCTCATTTCACTCAGCATCAGTTCATTCAAGTCTCTCCAGGCCTCTCTGAAATCGTCCTGCTGGTCGTTTCTTACAGAGCAATAATATTCCATAACATTCATATACCATAATTTATTCAGCCACTCTCCAATTGATGGGCATCTATTCAGTTTCCAGTTTCTAGCCACTACAAAAAAGGGCTGCCACAAACATTCTTGCACATGTGGGTCCCTTTCCCTCCTCTAAGATCTCTTTGGGATATAGGCACAATAGAAACACTGCTGGGTCAAAGGGTATGCACAGTTTGATAACTTTTTGAGCATATCTCCAAATTGCTCTCCAGAAAGGTTGGATCCGTTCACAATTCCACCAACAATGCATCAGTGTCCCAGTCTTCCCACATCCCCTCCAACATTCATCTTTATCTTTTCCTGTCATTTTAGCCAATCTGACAGGTGTGTAGTGGTACCTCAGAATTGTCTTAATTTGCATTTCTCCGATCAATAGTGATTTGGAGCACCTTTTTATATGATTATAAATAGTTTTAATTTCATCATCTGAAAATTGTCTGTTAATATCCTTTGACCATTTATCAATTGGAGAATGGCTTGAATTCTTATAAATATGAGACAATTCTCTATATATCTTAGAGATGAGACCTTTATCAGAACCCTTAAATGTAAAGATGATTTCCCAATTTGATGCTTCCCTCCTAATCTTGTCTGCATGAGTTTTGTTTGTACAGAAACTTTTTAACTTAATATAATCAAAATTATCTATCTGGTGTTCAATTAAGAGTTCCAGATCTTCTTTGGACATAAATTTATTCCATCTCCACAGGTCTGAGAGGTGAACTATCCTATGTTCCTCTAATTTGGTTATAATATCACTCTTTATATCTAGATCATGAACCCATTTAGATCTTATCTTGGTGTGCGGTGTTAGGTATGGGTCTAGCTTTAATTTCTTCCACACTAGTTTCCAATTTTCCCAGAAGTTTTTGCTGAATAGTGAGTACTTATCCCAAAAGCTGGGGTCTTTGGGTTTATCAAATATGTTTCCTTGTAATCCCATATATTTACTTTTATACATTAAAAACATGATTCTGAAAAGGAGTCCATACACTTCCCCAGATTGCCAAAGGAGTTTTGAAATGGATCCAAAGTGATCTCATGGAACTGAAAAAGTTGTCAGGAAGCCACTGCCCTCATAAAATAGGTAAGGAAACCGAGGCCAGGACAGATTGAATTCTGCTTCTACAGTTGTGAGGGCCCTGGCAACATTCCACAAACCAATGTCCCTTTTACCTATGTGGAAATCAGTCCTGGCATGTGTGTCAGGCAAACTAACTTAGACAAGTCCCTTGGCTACCTTCTGCTTGGGCAGGCAATCACATCATCTTTTCCTGACCAGGGAATTTCCTGAACAGTGAAACCCGCTGGCAATCTTCCTTTTTAAAAGGCTGCCATGGGGCAATCCCATGGTTCTGGCAGCAGCTCAGATGTCCTCTGGTGACCAGAGATTCTAGTTCCTGGGCACCAAGAAGGAAGCAACAGTTAGAATGTTATTACATAAGTTGTAGTCTGCTAAGTATATACTCTTTAAATGTAAAAAATCATCCAAATATGCAAAAAAGTAAATGAGAAACAAGAAAAAATAAAAATATTAAATACATTTACTAATAGGGGGAAAAGAAAACTAGTTCGTGTCTCTAAATAGAGACACAAAAATATTATTTTCCAAACAGCCTTGTAGTTGAGAGGGATGGATTTGGACGGTTATTGTTTTATCGCCCATCTTCAATCGCCCTAACTCAACCATTTTTGACTGATGAAATTGTGGACTCTCCTTAAAAACCTCTAGACAAAGAAATGGTCATGTATGGCCTTCCTTAATATTAACCCCTTTCCAATTTTTGCATCATGTTAGTTCATTGTTATTCTTGTGTTTCAATTTCAGGGAAGGTAAAAATAGTTGATCACCAACATACTTCTAATAACAGATAATGAGCATAAAGATCTTTGTTGAATTTTCTATCATGTTTTTCTTCTTCAGGTAGTGCATTTTTCCATGTTTGAATTATTATTTTGGTTCTCTTTACTCTCTAAGTTTTCTATACCTATTAAGTGATGGAATCTAATAATGAGCCAAATATTAAAGCAAGAATCTGAGTTTTTTCTATGTAATCAGGTTTTAATTAGACTAAGGCCCCACCAGCAAAGGGACAGTTTCTGGAAGCTCAATGTATTGCTTTCTGGGATCTTTAGTTCTAGGTACAGATTAAGTTTTTCTTGATTTGAGGAAAGGATCCTGAGAACTAATGGAAAACAGACTCAGTCCAGGGAATTTGATTTCACTTTTTGCTAGAAAGAGAATGAATATAATGAAACAATAGCACAAAGGTAGATTTCAAATAAGCAAAAAGATGGAGAGAGAGTTATGTTCCAGTAAAAGTTTAGCAGTTTAGCAGTCTCCTCCTTTGCTCTCTACCCTTAATTAATCCCATTGAGAAAAAAAAAATTGGCTGGAATGGACCCACCACTCAGATGTATAAGAGGATAGTCAGGTGTTTAATTGTATCCTCCTCCACTTCAACTGCCAGGAATTTACTCTAAGTATTTTGTGTTTTTAACTTGTTCAAAATCTTTTATTTTCATAATAACTTAGAAGCTACCTTCCCCCTGATGTATACCTGTGACTGCTATGACCTATAATGTATACTAAAGACTCATGTGTATCTGCTTAATTTCAGTGAGTTTGTTGTTTTCTTCTTGGGACTTCACCGGACTTTACCTCAGAGCCCGTACACTCTTGCCTATCTCCTCTTGGACGCCTATGGATGGTCTCAACCAACAGACCTCATGCTTATTCATCTATTCCAATATCCCTTAATGCTAATTAGTTCCCTCAAAAATTACTTCCGTTTTATACTGTCTATATCTTGGTTGTACATAGTGGTTTATATATATGTATGTGTGTGTGTGTGTGTGTGTATATATATATCCTTCATTAGACTATGAGATGCTTGAGAGTAGGGATTGTGTTTTTGCCTTACTTTTTATTCCATGCTTACCACATATTGCCTAGTCCCAGATATTTAATAAATAAATGCTTATTGATTTGATTGACTTGACTCTTGCTATCTGCACTGCTCTTAATAAATGATTGGGGACTTGATTTGAAAGATGGGGGCAGGTAGCTATAAGTGTAAGAGCCAATAAAAAGCTTGGACTTTTTTAAAGAGAGAGTTCAGAGACAAAGAGAAAGAAAGGGAGAGAACAAACTCCCACTCTCATTTGTTGAGGAGAGGATCGAGACATATAGGGAAAGGATTCTTTCTATACTTCTCTGGGGTTTTAAAGCTTATGAAAGAGATTCTTCTGAGCTTTGATTAAAACAGTAATTTTTATAAATTACTTAATAGCTGAAGAGATTAAAACAATGACAACACCAATCATTTACCCAAGGCTATACAAGAGTCATGAATAAACAGACTTTGATACTATAAGGAATCTTGGAAAAAGCAGATTTTCTTAGAGGCAAGGAGTCTCAAGCAGGCTCACTGCTTGCAATACTTTGTTTAATCCTTTGAAGCTGCTCTGACCCTGGAAAAGAGTGAAAATGTCTGTATTCCAAAGGAAGAAGCCATTCTGTGGAAAGAATACTCTTTCACCTATAGCTATCCTTACTTGACAGCACCACCTACTGGTTATATATACATTATAGAAGCAATAGCTTCCCTTTTAAGTCAAAGTATCACTAAAACAAACAGCAAGATGAAATTCATGTTACATTTATAATCTTTTGCAACCTCGTGAAAGTTTTTTTAATAATGAAAAAATAATAATCTTTTTAGTCCTGATGTCTGCAATATCCTTGTCTGAATTTTGTTTAAATATTTTCCTTTACTATTTTTTCCAGAATCATGTTACTAAATCTGGGATAGAATTATGTATTGTGATTTAAATTTTTTTTCTTTAAACTTAAGATTTTAAAAAGTGTTCAATTGTCTCCAGTGCAGTTATTAACTTTATTTTCATATTATCTCCTTTACATAATCCTTCATTACATTAACTCTTTTAGGTGTTTAAGCTTTCTCATTTTAAGTACTTTAAGATTATCTAATGGAATTATTGTTTAGATTTAATATAAATTGAGCCACTCAAAGACTATTTCATTATGTAACTGAAGCCAGTCCTGAACCAGATTTGGGGCAGGAAGTAGAGCAGACAAACATATTTAGTAAAGACCTGCCCTTAATATGGCAGAATGTACTCAGTTGGAATAGACATTTTAGCCCTCATTATTACTTTTTGAGTAATTGAAATATCCTCCTAATTACTCTCTCTGCCTCCAGTCTCTCCTCATTTTAATCTATCCTACATACTGTTGCCAGTGTGATTTTTCCTCATTTGACAGGTGAGAAATTGGAGCCCAAAAGAGACGGATTCTGGCTCTGAATTTGCTGGTGACCCTGCCAATGCTTCAGAACCCCCTGATACTTTGTCTATCAAAACTGATTGCAGTACTTTTCCACTCAAATATCTCTGATAGCACAGTATTGCTTTCTGAAGAAAATTAAAGAGCATGTGAGGACCTCCATAATCTGGCTCTCTTTTTTTTACCATTTTAGGCTTATTTCATTCTACTTTGCTTTACATAGTGTATCCTCCAGTGAGACTGAATTCATTATTTCACAAACTCATCCCATACTTTTCTCTGTGCCTTTTTTTCAAAACATCTCTTACAGTAACATATACTCCTCTTTCCCTCTTTGCTTAGATGAGACCATCTCCATAAGACCTATTCTTATTACTTCATCGGGAAATTGATAGAAAGATAGTTAGGTAAATAGATAGATAGATAGATAGATAGACCGACTAAACATTTATTAAGCATTTACTATCTGTCAGATTCTTTGTTATATTTGAGGGATATAAATGCAAGTAAGCAAAGCAATCTCTAACCTCAAAGAGCTTAATTTTAATGGAAAAATTATAAAAGGAGTTGGAAAACTATAAAGTAGGTGGGTAAGTTGGATGGCAGATAAAGCAGAATCTCCTTATAGAGTCCAGGGTAGTTCCAGGTTTTTGCGGTGAAGAAGTGGGAAATCAACGTCAAAGTGGAGGCAGAATGGTGCAGACATGGGCAGGAAATTCTCTCATTTCCATGATCTTTCATAGTATTTTGCCCCTCTACATACTGTTGCTCATGTGATCTTTCCCCATTTGACAAGCCAGAAATTCTAGTCCAAAAGAGATCGATTCTGACTCCGAATTTGCAGATGACCCTGCACGGACCTCAGAACCTCAAAATACTTAGGAGATTCTAATGTGTGGTATGCTTATTTGTGTACCTGCCTTGTACCCAGATTTGATTACAGGTTCAGAGAGGTCAGGGACTGTGTGTTCTCCCTCACAGCACAGTGCTTTGTACTAGGAGAAATCAGAACAATATTTGTTGAATTGACTTGAATCTAGAGGGATTCAGTCTGACCTTGGAGGAACTCATGTTTTTCATTATTTCTGCCATTAATTTCTCCCCAATGTGTTGATTTTCTTTTGTGTAGACAAACTGATTTTCCCTCCGCGAAGTTGTCGTTGTTACAACATATCTCCATTGGGTGGCAGTACATGTAAGCGACATCTTAGTGTTTTTTGATTTTTTTTTTTTCATCTTCCAAATGCAGGACCATAGAATGCTAGAATTAGAAGAAACCTTGAGGATCATCTAGTTCAACCCTCTGAAATTAAATTTGTATCCTCTTTATATGAACTCTGAGAATAATTTTATAAGGTTATAATTGCAGCACATTTTGATGGGAAATGAGCAAAGGCTAAATTATCTTTAAATGTGCTTTTATTTTTAAATGGTCATAACTGCATTTTAAAAAATGATTAGTGACCATATTTTGAGTCTTTAAAGTGGGAATGCTTCTCAGTACTGTAATGTTTATTGATTCCAATTTGTCTGTAGCATTTTTTATGTTATGTTAATGAGAGCTTATTTTTACCAGACTCATGCTTTGTGAATATTGAGGGAAAATGTAACTTTTTCCCTGAGTTAATTTCATATTGGTCTCTAAACCAAGGACAAATTCTGGATTCAGGAAAATGCATTATCCAAGCTACTCAACCCAATCACCTCTGTTGTCCTGGGTTACAGCCTTAGCTGCTTATTCACCCAGTATTTGGAAAGCTGAATGGTACTCAACACAAGTGATCATTTCTATCTGGTAGAGTATAGAGGGACCTACAATATCTTGTTTTTAATGCAGCAGAGGTGGTAGCAGTTCAGGTTACAGAAGGCCATTTAATCATGGATATAGTCATGCAATCAATTATCTATTTTTTGGTACATTTGTGTACTACATTAGATGTTAAAACTAAGAGTAGTGAAAACAGTCCATTTTGCTGCTTTGAGGGATTTTAATCCTTGCTAATCTTTGTTTTGATTGTTTATTTTCATTAAATATGCTTTTAAAATGAATTTGTTGCACTATGGTGCATTTTAGAAAGCTTTCAGCTGTAGATAAATACTTCTATAATATAGATAAATTACTTCTGTTTAAAGTAAATGGAATCATTTGTATAATGAAGAAACAGGAGGAGCAGGAGAAGGAAGAAGAAGGAGGAGAATGAGGAGGAGGAGAGGAAAGAAAGAAAGAAAGAAAGAAAGAAAGAAAGAAAGAAAGAAAGAAAGAAAGAAAGAAAGAAAGAAAGAAAGAAAGAAAGAAAGAAAGAAAGAAAGAAAGAAAGAAAGAAAGAAAGAAAGAAAGA
>JAJPUD010005325.1:15747-84740 GCA_023553655.1 Myrmecobius fasciatus
CTCTCTCTCTCTCTCTCTCTCTCTCTCTCTCTCTCTCTCTCTCTCTCCCATCCCTCTATCTCTCTTTCTCTCTCTCTCTCTCTCTCTCCCTTACCTTCTTCCCCCCCCTCTCTCTCTCATGCACACACACACACACACACACACACACACACACACACACACACTGTCATACTCTCTCATCTCTGGTCTCTGTCTCTCTCTGAATCTCTCTGTGTCTCTCTGTCTCCGTGTATGTGTGTGTGTGTCTCTGTCTCTGTCTCTCTATTTCTCTCTGTCTTTCTCTCTCACACACACTGTCACTCTCTTTATCATCTGTCTCTATCTCTGTCTCTCTGTCTCAGTCTCTCTGTCTCTCTGTGTGTGTCTCTGTCTCTGTCTCTCTATTTCTCTCTGTCTCTGTCTCTGTCTTTCTCCACTATGTCCACTTAGTAACATCTCCTTCAAGGTTTACTCAATTGATATTTATCAATCAAGAGTCTAGTATGTACTGACTCCTAGGACACTCTCCTTTCTTATTCCCTGAGTTTAGTGCCTGAGTAACAGTCTTTCTCTCCCCCCTCACCCAACTTTTGCCCTCCAACTAGAAGACTTCAACATTCATATTGATACTTTCTCCAAAACTCTAACTTCTGAGTTCATCAATTTATTTATTTCCCATGACCTACTCCTCTACTCTACTTCAGCTACACACAGAGATGGTCAAACCCTTGATCTCACCATCACCTACAAGTGTTTCACTTCCATGTTCATGAAATTCCTTTTTCTAATCTTAATCTTTTATTGCTCTGTCTTTCCCTTTTCCTTATCACCCCTGACCCTATTCTTTGGGCTCATTGTGAACTGCAGTCCCTCTATCCTTCAATTCTTTTTTAACCTATCACTCTTATACTGGCTACACTTTCTTCCTTCCCTATTTTGGAGGGCTTTGCCCACTTGTCCCATTGACAATCATGCTTTTCCAAGACTCAACTTTGGATTATTCCCACTATTTGCTTCCTTTGTTCCAATTTACATTATGCATAGACTATTGTCATTGCCTATTGGGTGGTCTTTCTGTCTCAAATAGCTCTCTCTTCCAGTCTACCTTTCACTCAGCTGCCAAAGTGATTTTTCAAAAGGACAGATCTGTCTCTCTCCCTACTGCAACAAATTCTAGTGGCTCCATATTACTTTCTTATAATATCCTTTCACTTTTTATTTTGACTTTTAAAAGCCTTCACAACCAGTCTTTTTCCTACTTTTCTAATCTTTTCTCCCCTCCAAACCTTGTGTCTGAGATTACTTCACATTTATCTTGTATATACATCTTGTGTATAGATATATTTATATATCTTGTATATCCATCTTGTTGCATATTTGTAGATTATTTCCTGTGAAAAGGAAATGGGAATTCCTTGAAGGTAGTGACTGTTTTTGCCTTTCTTTGTGTCTTCAGAGCTTTGCACAGTATTTCACACCTAATAAGTGTTTCATAAATAACCATTGTTAATTTGTATAATAATATACATAATATAATAAATAAATTTATGAGCTATCTACACTAGAAAAGGCAGCATAGCATAGCAATGAGTGAGCTAGGCTTGGATTTAGGAAGATCTGTATTCAAAGATTTCCAATATGGATTGGCATAAGGGAGTTTCCCTACTGAGAGTTCATTCACACCAATTCACACACATTATAGAACTTATCCACACTGTTGAAATTATGGATTCAGATTCTTCCAAATAATACATACTTTCACTAAGGGCAATGTCAATGAAGCACAAGCTCTGTGAAATCCTTTCATGTTGGAAAGATTTCAAGAACAGTCCTGACAACAGACTGAGTCAGCATTTTCCAATTTGGGCTATCAGTTTGGAAAGGGTTATCACAAGTGGGTGATTATTTGGTGATGAGGTCTCTGGTCATGACAACAAAGAAATGAAGAAAACCACTTCATCAATAATGTTGGAAAGTGGCGTAAAAGTGAGGTCAGAGAACACTAAGAACTGCAATCTTTAGGTTTTCTATATATGTTGATTTGTTCGTTAGAACTACAAGTATGAAACCCTTATCTCAGGACTAGAGAGTAGACACATTATTGGAGCTACAGAAGTGTACCAATTTTTATATTCTCACTATAAATAAAATCAAACTGCAAAAGATCATTTTGAATAAATGGAAGAGTGACTCACAGTTTTTCCTTGAAGAGAACAATAAAATAAATTGATGGAATTGGTTTTATATATTCAAAAGATAATAGAAAACATCATTTTCTGGGACAGTTGGTTATCTTATACTATAGTGCTCATGATAATTATTTGCAAAAAAAGACCACTATATAAATAGTGATAGCTTATATATTAATATCTCTTGCAGAGAATGAAGTAGAAAAATTCTACGAATGACTCCACAATATTCTCCAAATTATAACATCATGTATTTTGATAATTGATGACTTCAGTGAAAAGTCATGAACAGGAAAATATGGTAAAAAATACATGGACAATGTATTAGAAAATATGGTTAGAGAGTAAGACCATACAAAGGTTTCAGAACTATTCAATGTACATTCTTCAAGAAAAGGATCAGAAGATGCTTTGCAGGATGAGTATTGAATAACATTTTTAAAAATACTTTATATTTGACAAGATAGGAAATAATTTGCTATTAGAAATCACTACTGAATTAGCTGCCCATGTGCAATCAAATCACTTTACTTATTTTTTTTTGGATTCTTTTTTTTATTAAAACTTTTTATTTGCAAAACATATGTATGGGTAATTCTTCAACACTGACCCTTACAAAGCTTTCTGTTACAAATTTTTCCCCCTATCCCCCACCCCTCCCCTAGATGGCAGGAAATCCACTACATGTTAATTATGTTAAAATACTTGACAAATCGAATATATGTATACATATTTCCACACATCATTGTTGTGCAAGAAAAATTGTATCTACAAAAAATAAATCTGAAAGAGTAAACACAATGCAACCAAGTATCAATAGAAAGTATGGAAATGTTATATTAAATCACTTCACTTATTAAAGATAAAAATCTAATATAAAAACTTAGACGAATTCAAAAGAATTTGGTCCATAAAGGAAAAGCCAAGTGGAAAAAGAATTCTTATTAGAGGCTATAATAGGCTATTGAATAAAAGATCCATAGAACTGATCCATCAGTATATATATGTGATAGTCACTGCCAATAATCCAAGCTCAAAGCATATGGTGGATATAAGTTGCAATATATTATCATTAAAAATTGTGCAGAATAATTGGTCAGAAGATATCATCAGAGTCATACAACCAGAAAAGAAAGTAAGCCATTCATATAACTAGAACAAGGATCAACTGACAGACAAACCACATCTTCCATAGGTACCTACATAATGTCAAAAGAGAGGACAATAGTCCTCAGAATGTTAGATATATCACATTGGAAGATTTATGAAAAAATTTGGACAAAAATTGAATTGGATAAGAAAACATGGATAAATATCAATCTGTACCAGTTGACAGAGAACCTGCATAAAGCAGATCAGAGATCCATTGATATGTGGAGGTGCAGAGGTGTTTGCAGATGAAAAAACTGAAGTTCAGAGAGATTAAGTGATTTATTCATGGTCATACAGCTAGTAAGTCTCAGAGGCAAATATCAGACCCATGATTCTTCTGATATCACGTGCAACATTTTTGAATGAAGGAATGAAAAAGCATTTATTAACGCTTATTAAATGCTTGGTACTATGCTAAAGAGATGGGGATACAAATCCAAAAGTGAAATGGTCCCTGCTCTCAAGGTGAGACTCCTATTATATTCTAATAAGAGAAGAAAGAAGGAAACAAGCATTTTTAAAAAATATCTCCTATGTGTTGGGAACTGTGCTAAGCACTTTCACAACAACCTTGGGAGCTGGGTGAAATTATTATCTTCATTTTTTTTTAGCAAAATAAGGCAAATAGTGACTAAGTGACTTACTCAGGGTCACACAATTCTAAGATTATGTGAATTCAAGTCATCCTGACTCCAGGCCTAGTGCTCTATCCATTGCACCACTGAGCAGAGAACATATACAAGGGAGTGCTAGCCAGAGAAAATTGTTTTAGTTCAGGGATTCATAGGAATGGCGAGAAACAATGAGGCAGGAAATCAGCATTTCTTTTCTAGAAGTAATAATAGCATTGATTTAATTATATTTCCTAAAACAAAAGGCAAACATCATGGGAGGACTGGGGTTGCCTAGATATAGTGAGGTTTAACCTTTCCACGATTCTATACATATATCAGATGATATATATCATCTTATTTTGTCTTTGTACATTACATTGTTAATATTTATTATTTTAAGTTCTCAGAATCACTGTTTTTAGTACATTGTGAGATTATAGATATGATTAAAAGTTGTGATTTTTTGATCAGATAATTCCTAAGCCAATAACACTTAAACCATGTGATCAATTCCATGGCAAGTTAAATAGTCCATCTGAGTAAGTCCAGATAGCAGCATTGTTTTTTATGAAAGTATTTTGTCAACTTGATACTTTCTAGTGTGCCTTAATTTACCTGACATTCATTGTTCTATTTGGGTAGGAAAGAAAGAATAGGGACTAGCTGGTTTAGTGGATGGAGCACCAGCCCTGGAGTCGGAAAGCCTTGAGTTCAAATTCAGCCTCAGATACTTGATACTAACTGGATGACCCTGGGCAAGTCATTTAACCCTGATTGCCTCACCAAAAGAGAGTAAAGAACAAAGTAAGTCTATTGACTCCATTTCTTATATTCACTGCTTCATAGCCCTCCATAATATCCACCACCTTGGAGCTGATAATAACAGCATGTGTGGTTAGGTTAAGTATGGCAGGTTTTAATGTGCCACATTCTCAGGTTCCTTCCTTGGAGTCTATTACATGAACATAATAGATTCCATGCAGTTGCTTTGAATAAACACTGGAAAGCTTCAAATGTGGAGGGCATGAAAAACTGCTGCCTTACAAGTGATTTAGCATATTTTTCAGTGAACTTAGAAATTCTAATTCCTATCCTGGGGTGTGAGACACACAGAGGCACCATGCACATTAGCCGATTAAATAGCTTGAGTCATTTTCACCTGGATAGAAGCAGCATATTGATTTTTTAACCTAATATTTATATTGTGGAAGATAGTAAAAAAAAAAGTCCACCTGGGTTTTGGTGGTAGTGGGGTAATAATATTGAAATAAAAGCTTCAGGGGACACACACACACAGACACACAGACGCACACACACACACACACAAAGAGCATATCTTTTCAAGTCATTCTGAATAACAATAAGGGTTCAATCAATGAATTGTAATTGCAATCTAATTTTCAACATTTCACTGGCTTAAGAAATAATGTGTCTAGGTGGTGCAGTTAGAAAGAGCCCTGGACCACAAGTCAGTTCAAATCCTTTCTTAGGTACGTCTAGCTCTGTGATCCTGAACAAAACCTCTGTTTACCTTAGTTTTCTTATATGTAAAATAGGGATAATAAGAATATCTACTTAGAATTGTTGTGAAGATAAAATGAGATGATATTTGTAAAGCACTCTGCAAACCTTAAAGTGCTATGTAAATTCTAGTTACCATTTTATCAGTTTGTGTCTCCGAAATACTTATCATATTTGTTTAAAATACCATTTCTCCTACTATATCTAGTTGTATCTCATCCCATTCAATGAGCCAAAGAGAATCAGTTTGGGTTCATCCTTCTCATCTTTACCATTAATTGCCTTCTCTATCATCCTTGATCTTTCACTTGACTTCCCTGCTGCCTGCAAACACATCCATTTTTCTCCCAACATTAAAAGAAAATAATAAATTCTCACTTTATCTATCTATCCCTGCTAGTGATTGTCCTAGATCTCACCTTCCTTTTTTGGCTAACTTCCCTCACAAGATGCTCTTCTTCCTTCTCCATTACAGTGGAGAATATCAATATTTTCTCAGTCACTTGGACTCATGACCTAAGTGTCAACCTTGATTCACTCTCACACTTCCTTGTCTCATTGAATCGGTTGCCAAATTCTGATTAAAAATTTTTTTTCCTTTGAAATATATACTCCCTTCTCTTCTTGAATACTGCATACTGGTGTAGGTCCTTATTACACCACATGATGAGATTCTTTAGTCTTGTTCTTTGTAGTTCCTTGTTGGTTATATACTTCAGACTGCTTATTCTCACCATGTACCTCTCCATTGTTCTTTGTGTGATTTTAATTTTAATTCTTCAGGAAAATGATGCTATGCCCTATTATCATTTAACAATACTTACAGATAGTTAGTATTGAAAAGATGGGCCTTTACTATCATGGAAAACTTGGAGCCAATAAAGAAGTTTTGCAATTTCCTAAAAGTAAATCAGTCTACTCTCTTCCCTCTATTCAACTCCGGGCCCAACTCAATGTTCATCTATATTGTACATTCTGGAAATACATATGAGGAAATCTATAGGCAAATGCCCATAGGTTGTGTTTCCAAATATGTATCATAATGTGATTAATAAACAGTCTATATGCTCTTGGTCATTCCTATTTGGACAGTTAGGTGAAATCCACTGAGTGTTTATTTTTCAAGAAATCTTCAGTGTTCTGGAGCTAAATGCAATAAACATTGTGTTATCCATAAGAAGAAATGTCTGCAAGCTACCATCATCTAGAGGAATCCTTCTCCAACTTGGACTCTCTATTGAATCTACTCCAATATGGTGGAGAATACTTTTGGTGAGCATACATATTCCTATTTTTAATGTTGTCTGATTTTTTGTCAATAGATGGTCAATAGAGTAAGTTCTATTGTTTTATATTTCAAAAAATCTTGGATGATTTTGATTATGGTGGAAATCATCTTTATGTTAAACATCATGTAAGATGGCATTTTGTTCTACTATGTCAATGATTTTTTATAATCAAGAAGCTATAATTATAAAAGGATGTTTTATTTTATAATCTGCCACTTAATTGTGCTGTTTCTTTGTTAAAATTTTTTTATTAAAACTTTTTTATTTGCAAAACATATGTATGGGTAATTCTTCAACATTAACCCTTACAAAGCTTTCTGTTACAAATTTCCCCCCCCCTACTCCCCACCCCTCCCCTAGATGGCAGGATATCCACTTATGTTAATTATGTTAAAATACCTAACAAATTGAATATATGTATACATATTTCCACACTTACCATTTTTGTTAATTGTCATGTTTCAAAGAAATAACCCATTGTTTATATTGCTTGTGAAAGCTTGCTTATTTCCTATTAAGATCCTCATTAAAAATTTGTTTGTATATATGTGACTTGTATAAAAATTTTGTATAGATGGGAGGTTAGGTACATGAATCAGTAATTATTGATGTCCTTTCAGTTTCAGTATTAAGGGGAGGGTCTTAGTTTTTTTCTATGATATTGGTGTCTTCTCTCCTTTTGTATTAATTATGGTTTATTGTAATCCTTTTTGCTTTCGCCTTATGAAACACTCTCTGGAATATTGCCTCCAGTACTTACTTCCTCTCTTTCTGTTCAGCCAGATTACTTTTCTTCTCTTTTTTTTTTTTCATGCTATTTCTGCATCCCTTGCAAGTACATTCAAAACTGTGATGTTAGGTTTCAAGTGTGGTAAGTTCTACTGCCCTTGATGGAGAAAATAATTTATCATAGTAATTTTTAAAAAATTTCTTTAACTTTCCTTCTGTTTACATCCTTTTAAAATTTTATTCCTTGAAAGCTCTTGGGATACTACTTATTTGGATATCTTGACAAGCTTTCTTTAAACTGGTTTTACATTCTACTACTTCTCTCTAATTTATGAGATGACATTTCTCATATTCATCCATCATCCTTTAAAAGATTTTTTGAACTAGTTAATATTCTAACCTGGTGTTGCCTTTGGCATCTATCTCTTTCTGTTTGGCAAGTAAGTCAACTTTATTGCCTCATTTTCTTTCCTTTTCAATGTAAATAAACAAATATACAAAAAGCCCCACACAATTATGATTATATGCTACATAGGCCACCAAGATAGATAGTGAAGTGGAGATTTTCCCTGCTGATGTTTTACTGCAATGCCTCATGGGGATATAGAGGTGACTCAGAGTTCTTAAGATCATTCCAGTTGATTGAAAAGTCTGACAGGTTCTATCAAGCTGGAAGTTTTGAATATTTAAACTTGATGAGAGGACTATGCATCTGTTTGCTAAAGAGCAACCCAGCCTAAGGTGGGAGAAGCTCATCACCAAATTGACCTCAGAGTGATTTTTTTTTGAAATAGCAACTCTTAAAAGCCATCTATTGAGTTATGGAGGGGTTGCAATCTCTTCTGGAGGAGATAGTCCCACACTACAGATCTTGAAGTTTGGATGCTTATTGTCTCTTTGTAGGCCTGGTTATGGATTAATCTTTCATGTATTTTTTATGGACAATTTCCTAATTGGTTTTTTTTTTCATTTTCTAGTCTCTTATTTCATGACTCACTTTACAATTTAGGATATTTATGTATTTCTACCTGTAGAAGTTAGATTAAGTGATAAATCAAGATCATACTGTTCTTGTTCTTGTTACTCTTATAGTAATTAAGTTTTATCTCCAATAACTACAAGTGCAACTGTCATTTTGGGCGACTCCTTTTTAAGTAGAAGTATTGTATTAATTAAGGGGTTTATTGTAATCCTTTTTGCTTTCACATTAAAAATTTAGTTTTCTTTGACACATTGCCATTCATAGCCTTGAAAATTTGCTTGTCAAAAGTTTAACAAGAATTTTGTTTTTCTTTTTACTTTTGTAAAAGATTTTGGCCTTCTCATTCTAAGACAACAAGAGTTACTGTCAAAGTCATTCCCAGTATATTTATTAGGGCCCAAGCTTAGCAAACTAATCATCCTGAGACAATTGTTATCTCCCAATGCCATTGAACATATATCATCCTTAACTTAACTATGGGAACCAATCCATTATAAGTTCCCCTCACCGTCCCTCACAGTAAGCATCTATATCTAAGGCTACTGAGGGTCAAAAACCAATTAGAAGCACAAAAAGGATTGTCCATGCAGTCAGAAAGGACTATCTGTAAGCTCAGACACATGCCACTTGGTCAATTAGCTCTTGTAAATCTTCAAGAGCACTTAAAGAACAAGGGGTTTCCCCTGACATCAGTAACAGTTTTTTTTCCACAATATAAGCAGGAACAATTCATCTCCAAATAGAATTCCTGTCCAAGAAATCCTGAGATCTTTCCACAGATACTGGTACTTTGTCATTAAGAAGATTGGTGCAGGGCCAAAAGATATTTTGTAGATATGAAGGAGTGTGGTCTTTATCTGGAAGTACCCAAAAGGAACTCAGAAAAGCATTTGCACCCCAAGTACTTGCTATCCAATCAAGATATAGTCAGCTGTAACACATCCTTTCAATAATGTGTACTCTTTTATCTCACTAAATATATGTGTTGTATTTTGGGGTATAGATGCAATGTTTAGTATATAATTATTCATCTGGAGGCCATGCCCATCATCACTCCAACTCTCAGAATTATCTCTGTGAGCATAGTAGAGACTAGCCTAGCTAAATCTGGAGAGGCTCTTCACAGAGTAATGATTTTTTTTTCATCACAGCCACTCTCAAGAACATCTACAGTCTTATGAATTGTAATCTGTACTGGTGGAGGGAATATCCATACTGCTGAATTCATACTCAAATTGCTGAAATCATTAAAGAGAGAGTTTTATTGTTGTTCAGGGTTTTTTTGTTTATTTTTGTTTTTTGTCATGTCTGACTCTTCATGATTCCATTTGAGGTTTTCTTGGCAAAGATACTGGAGTGGTTTGCTGTTTCCTTGTCCACCTCATTTTATAGATGTGGAAACTGAAGTAAACAAGGTTAAGTGATCTACCCAGTCATCTCACCTGTAAGTTTCTGAGGCCAGATTTGGAGTCATGAGGAAGAGTCTTCCTGACTCCAGACCCACACCTTAGTTGTTGCACCTTAATGAAAATAGTATTAATCTTTATGTTTGATGTCTCAAACTTAAATTTGCAGTTATTTTCTTTAGCTTTGCCTTTCATTTTTCCATATATGTGAAGATAGTATTGGATTGGCCCTCTACTTTCTCCTCTAGATGAAATATTATCAAATTATTGAATATTTTTCCACCATTTCTACCTAGATGACTCTATTAAGGTCCTTCTGGTTTTAGAATTTGATGAACAAGTGGCTTCATGTTGATGATGCATTCAGAACTTGTATGTGGTTTCAACTTCTAAAAAGCAACTGTTGTTTGTCTATGATTGAGCCCTGAATAATTCTTTGGGGATTAATAATGAAGAGTGTTTTTCTGCTAGGGTAATTCTCATTGGTTACTTCTTACTGACTTCTTAATAATATTTTACATCTAACAATCTATAGATCAGAGTCTAGGACAATTGATCAGTCCTACAATGCAATTAAATTCATTTATTTACTTTACCACAGACTCTTATATTTGGAGAACTCTTCAGAGGCAATCTAATGCAAACTAGACCTCAGCAAAAATACCTTGTATAACATGTGTACCCAGGACTCATCTTGCTTTTGTCTGAAGAGCAAGGGAAGGGGAACCCGCTAGATCTGGAGGCCATTACATCTTCTCTTAGATAGCTCTAATTGTTGATGTTTTTCCCTCTTACAGTTAGCCTAAGTCCCTTGTTCTCATGCTTCTGCCTTCTAGGCCCAAACAGAACAAAGCTAATCTCTTTTCTCCATGATTGCCCTATCCATGGTTCCCAGGCACACGTTATCCTCTAAGACTTTGCTTCTTTGCGCAAAAACATGTCCAAATCCTCATGGCCATCTTGTCTAACACTTATCATAAGAAGAATTGCCATTGTAATGTATGTAAAAAGTAATCCTCTAGTCTCTGCTTGAATATTTACAATATGGAAAAGCTCACTTTCAGGGCAGCCCATTCTACTCTAGCTCTAATTGCTATGATTTGCTTTTTTAACATCATACCTCTTTTCAACTTCCATTCATTGCTTCAGGTTCTTGGGACCAAACAGAACAAATCTAATTTATATTCTCGTGATGATCTATAGCTATGATGTTCCCCTCTTTTTCCCTACTTTAGTTTTTTTTTTCTTCTCTGGGTTCAACATTCATAGTTCTTTTCATTAATCTTCAAATGCCACGATCTCAAGACCCTTTACTCTTCTGCTTGCCCTTACTCTTTAGCTTATTGATAATTTTATTCTCTCTTACTTTCAGTTACATCAGAATCTGCATGAATAAAGTTCTCAGAAACACTGCAGACAATGTTATTTCCCATCTATACAAATATACTTTGGAAGGGTGACTAATGAGATGTCCTGATGTCCCTGCTTGCAATTATAAACTGCCCTTTAGAAGATGATTGTGATTGCTGCCCACGGGGCCTGTGGGGATTTGCAGCCCTCTCTAACTAAAAAGCAAAAAAAGTTTTGGTTTTGTTTTTGTTTTTTAACTGAGACACCACAATTTCATAATTGCTGTGTGTGTGCTCTTTTCTTTTTGGGTCTCTACCAAAATAATTTAAACATAATGATATTTTTAAAGTGCTATATATTCAGCTTTTGAGATAGGTATGGGGTAAGTTATTTATTTAAGATTAAACTCATTCAAAGGGGCAAATAGTTTCAGGCCAAAAGGAAAAAAAAATAGTGCAACTTTATATCTGGCTATATTTTTTTTTAAGTCTCTCAAAGTGAGTAGGATTCCATATCTGTTGTCTCTCAAGCACTTCTATATCAATTTCCTGTCAAAACATTTGCATACTGAAGCTTGGGCCAGAAAGGATCTCACAGGGTCTTAAGCTGCCACTTGGTCTCTGATTCCAGCATCTCATTATATTTTACAATTGCTTGCCTTTTGGGGGTGGGAGGGCAGGAGCTCACTAAAGAGAAAAAGGGACTGAAGAATGTACCCTTAGATAGTCTGGGAAAATGAAATGCTTTTGCTTTTAACCATTAAATTCCAATTTTGGTGTCAAAGTATCTTGCTTTACAAGCATAATAAAGCTTATTATTTTAGCCAGCATAGCAAATTCAACCTGAGATCTGAAAATCAAATTGTCCTGCAGTATTTATTTTCTCTTCCATTAGAATAAAGTAAAGTTTCAATGGTCAGAACTTAGCTAAAATTTTAAAAAGCAAAATAAAACTTTTTGATGATGTACAGGATTGAATAGACAAAATCCAGGTCAATTCCCCAGCTATACAGACTACAAGGCTAACTAACAGTAGTATGAATTTGTTTGGGGCCAGATTTTACTGTCAGAAACTTCCATGCAACTATACAAATGTTGCGTGTGAGCTAATGAGGGCAGAGGTTGGCCCTCTGTCAGTAAACAGATGGGATACACAGACACTTGGAGAACAGCAGCTATGGTTCAATAAGAAGGTGACATTTTTTACCGAGTGACTTTTCAAACAACAATCATGTTCTCAGGTTCACGTGGCCAAAACATAGGGCTTAGTAGTTTAAGGAAATTAAGTACTTCTCTGATGTAGAGAAAGCTCCCAGCAGAAGGGATTAAAGTCTTTCACTGGGCAATTTGAAATACCAAAATCATCTTTCAAAGTATCCCTTTCATTAACATGGAATTTCAGAATCAAAGTTAAGCCAAAATAAACCCAAATATTTTTGCTTCACTTATCCACCTCCTTCATAGTTTGAAACAGTGATTCCCCACCTTGATGGAGTTGGATATCTTATTATTGTCAATTAACTTCATGACCTCCATATGCCCTCCACCCAAAGTGCTGCCTGGCATACATTAAAACAAAATTAGAATTAATTCCATTTTGGAAATCTTTTGAGACCTTCAAGTGCTCCCTTCATGTAGAAGATACTTTGGGGTGTCATAAAACCAGGATTGGGAATTTGAAATATTCTCTGAGGCATATCTTTTCATGTTTCATATTCGATTTAGTTTAAAACAACAAAAGGGGAGCTGGAGAGGTTAAAGAAATCAGCTGAAATCCCATCAGAATCAGGAATTTTGTTTCAACCTCTATTACAAAAAGAATGATGGCATTTTACTCTGAAAGTACAGAGTCAAACTTAAAAATTACCCAGTGGAAGTGGGCTGTATAGACAACCAACCTGGATCATTCCAGTTAAAATGTTTAAGAACAGTATGAGGTGGGGGTAGGAGGGTATTCTGAATTTGTGAAGTAATATTCTCATTTCTCCAATTCATGTTGCCTGTATAGACACATTCTCAAGGAGTAATGTTACTTTTCTGTATGATATGACTTTGGCAAATTTTCCTAGTTACTGATATGAAAATGGAACCATCAATTTAGAAGTGAAAAGGTCCTGAGGAGCCATTTAGCTCAAATCCTTCATTTAAGAAGTGATCAATCTGAGGCTCAGAAAGGTTATGACTTGTCCAAGCTCATACAACTAAGTGGCAAAGCTAGAATTTCAACTCCAAATACAGTTGAGTCAAAAAGCATTTTTTTCTTTCCCCATTTAATAATACTAATTTTTTCCATTTATATGTAAAAATAGTTTCCAACATTCATTTTTGTAATATTTTGAGTTCCAAATTTTTCTTACTCCTATACCTTCTTTCTTCCCCAAGAGAGCAGGCAATTTGATATAGATTATACATGTACAATCATGTTAAACATATATCCACATTAGTTATGTTGTGAAAGAATCAGAACAAAAGAAAAAAACCACAATAAAGAAAAAAACAATGAAAATAGTATGCTCTGTTCTGCATTCAAACTCCATAGTTCTTTCTCTAAATGTGGAGAGCATTTTTCATCACGAATCTTAAATAGTATTTCTTAAGCACCTACTATGTGCCTACACAATGCCAAACAAATTGAATTTGTTCAGTGTCTCTTTCCACAGAGCAATCAGATGACTTTGGTCAGTTTCACTGATGAAGTCTAATTGCAATAACTTAGCTGCCAACTCAGGACTGCTTTCATTGGGCATCAAGTCACAACTCAGATGCCAATTCAGTTTGTTCCTAAGCTCGAGCATAAGTGTCAGATGGTGTTTTTCCTCTACTGTCTCTCACTCCAAATCCAGTGTTGTTTTCACTATACCATGTGAATCCTGTGTCTTTTTTTTTAAATACTTAGATGCTGTAAAGTGGAAGAAGTCTTTCTGTGGTCCTTGCCTCTAATAAGGTCATAAGACTACAGTGAACCAGGATAACTACAGTATTTTGTTGTGTACATTGGGTCAATAGTTATCAAGTATTTAGAGATTTTCAGTTGAAAAATGATATAAAAATACCAATCATTCTTTCATCTTCAGGATCTAAGGCATCAGTTAGGGGTCTGATGGGACTCACTACTCTTAGTTTTCAAAATCAGCACTATCAACTTACAACATTTTTTCCCTTTAAGGATTCTGGGTCTCTAATTAGATTTATTTTAAATGTACTGGGGTTTTATCTGTCCTGGTTTTCTGTTGTTGTTTACTAAGGATTGCAGGTCATAATGTCAGACGCAGTCTCTTTTATGATACATACCAATGTACCCAGAGGCTAATAAGCGATGGGCGATTCCAGTAAATATGATAAATAAATAAACAACCATCTCACTGTCTGGGAGATTTTCCTGGCATTTTGCCATCATTTCTCTTTCTGCAAATTCACATCTTCCTGTGATGTGCCCTGCTTGGAATTCTATGCTGTCCTAAAACTGTATCTGAAATAAACATTTTTGTACTATTGGGAACTGATGTAAGACCACAAACAAATAAGGGTTGGCAAGCAGGCAAAGGAGGAAATGATCATCATAATCCTTCCCTAAGTACCTGAAGAGTTTGTAGAATTCCTAACAAATTCAGCTCGTATATACGTTTATGTAGTGTGGTAATCATATCTTCAAGCTTAGTATTTCCTGGGATCATACATTTAGAACTTGAAAGGATCTTAGAGACTATCTAGTTCAACATTCTCATGTTAAATATGATGGAACTGAGACCCCAAAAGGCTAAGATGACATAGCTAGTTAGTATTTTTTATAAGTTTAATAACTGTTAATAAAAAAGATGCAAAAAAGGAGTAAAATCTAGCTTCAGACTCTTAGCTTTTAATAAGGTACAACAAAAATTTCAAAATTCATGAATATTCCAGAGATAAAGAGGAAGAAGTGATAGAAGAATTGAGGGATGACATGGAAAGGTAGTAGAGAACAGATTGTATAGATGGGAAGAAACACAGATTGTCCAAATTCTATTCCTTAACATCCAGCTCAAATTTCACTTTCTAATTTGGATTTTGACTGATCAACAAGACCTGAAGTGATCTCTCTTTCCTAACTCCTATGACCTAGGTCCTATGAATTCTAGCCTGGCAACTGGCTTATACTGTCTTGTGGCAATCCTGCTATGGGGTTTTCTGGAATCCTTCCTGAAATCTTGCGTCATTATTTGCCTTTTTCATTAATTCACATCTCATTTTCCCACCTAGATTAGAAATGGAGAACTCACACAGGGCAAATGCTTGTAAGGTGGTCAGAAAAGGCACTATAAGGACACTTTCAAGGTCTCTCTTAAGAATCAGTTTATGACATGGGAGACACTGGTACAGGACCACCAAGCATGGCGTGCCCTTATCAGAGAAGGTGCTGTATTCTATGAGCAAAACAGAATTGAATTAGCCCAGAAGAAATTTGAGATGCGCAAAGTTAGAGAAGCCATCCCAAATATTCATAGGGACTATTTGTATCTGACTTGTGGCAAAGCATTCTGAGCTTGTATTGGTCTCATCAGCCACAGTTGGACACATTGTAACTAGACTCTAATAGAGTGATGCCATTTTGGTCCTCTTCAAAAATGAAAGACAAGAATCAGCCAACCAATGCTCCTTATATGCCCCAAAGTGGTACTCCTTTCCTTTGAGTTTTCAATTCTTGACAACATTTAACTTTGTATCACATTTATTTGTATAAGTTATTTTTAATACATGTCTTATTCCCTTCAACTAGTTTGTAAAGCAGGGCAGCTACATGGTGCCGTGGAAAGACTGCTGGGACTGATATTGGAAACTCTCTTACTCAAGTTCAAAACTGGCCTCAGACACTTAGTGGACAAATCAGTTAATCCAGTTTGTCACAGTGCCTTATCTGTAAAATGAGCTGAAGAAAGAAATGGCAAACCACTCCAGTATCTTTGCCAAGAAAACTCCAAATGACTCATGAAGAGTCAGACATGACTGAAGTGACTGAACAACAATAACTTTACAAACTCTCTTATGGTATACTGGAAAGACTTTTGCGTATGGATCCTGGGATGGATGGTATTTTTTTTTCTCTTTAGTCTTCTCTTTGAATAGTAAAGTGCCTCCTTTGTACATAGTAGGTGTTCTGAGTATATTTATTGATATGATCTACTTGGATTTTATTTGACTTACTTTGAAAAAAAAAGCAATTAAAAAGGTCAGCAGTTAGGGATCTAAGAGAGAGCAGGGGAGGCATGTATGGCAAAATGAATCAGCTTAGTGGAATATTTAAGATAGTTAATTAAGACAAAAGAAGCCAAGCCCTGTGGATAGAATAGGACAGCAGTAATTTGCTAAAGAAGATGTCTTCAAGATATCTTAAATCCTAAAGCCTGACTGATGACTTCTGTTTTAGGCCACTGTTCTTTCATTTAGCCATTGTTTAGGCAAGACTTGAATTTACTTGTGATCCTTAACAGCAATTTTCTAAATAAATCCCATATTTTATGAATTTCTATTGCAAATATACATCACACCAAATTCCCATGATTTGTTCTTAGAGTGGTGAATTATTATAATTTTCCTTTCATTTTCTTCTTTTTCTCTTACATAAAAGTAAAAGTTGATGAGTGTCAACCAATGAGCAATAGCTGCAAATTCCTAGCACTGAGGCTCCTATGGACTCTCCTGAGTTCTGCTTGTCACTATGAGACATACAATGTGCCATAGAAGACAATATTCACCTCTATCACATATGGGCTCTGCACAGAGGTCCAAAAAGAGCATATATATGAGGAGTATATATAATATCTTCAAAATAGAAAAACTTTTATTCCTGGCCCAGCAACAGACTGTATATGCACCAGTTGCCTGAGGATCAGGCTAGTAAAGATCAGAGAGGGTCATTATCAGGTTTTCTGGAGAGCAATGACTTTTCAGCCATAATAAATGTCAAAGACCAGTTTTATCCATATCCCCTCCCATAAAATCCTAGACCATCAATACATTAAAGTAAATCCCTCTTAAAACATTTAGTATCTCATACTAAAGAATGTATCATGGAAGAGAAACTAAAATGTCTCACAGGTGTCCATGACAAAGGTACAGAACAGTTGTGTTTACATTGGACCAATTCAATGCACTAGGGTGATATTTTATTTTCCAGCATTTAATGCAATCCAATTAAGTGCTTTTGTCCTTTTTCTTTTTTCTTTAACCTGAAAATCGCAGTTTCTTAACTCTGGTTTAAGAAGTAGATAAAGTGAGGTGTACAATATTTCTGAGCACCAAGAGATTGCAAATTATGGGGGCCTCCTTCAATTCAATTCACCAATCTTAAGCATGTGCTATGTGCAGAAACTGCACTAGGCAAATAGTCAAAAGAGATACTCATCAGCAGTATGACCTCATCAATTCTGTAATGATAAAATAGGCTGCAATGATGATCACAATTCATTGATCCATAACAATCCACTGCAATTTGTTTCCATATCCTTCTAAATATTCATCACAAGTAGTGTATGGAATATGCTGTAAGCCTTCCTCATTTTCTTCTCATTTCATAATGATATTATGGAGCATTCAGATGGTATATTTGTCATCCTTTGTCCTTGTTATATGTCCAGTCTATCTTCAAAACTACTTTTCCCTGATGACATCTTTTATTCCTGTTCTTCAGAGTTTCTCATTGGTTATATTACAACCATCTTGCACATCTTCATTATTCTCTGTGTGACATATATTTTTGATTTGTCAGATTTGAATATACATATGTTCTCCCCCAATACTTTACCCCCATCCATTTTCTCAATCTCCTCAGCTGCCATGACATTCTTCTACTTCACTTTATCTACTTTATCTATATCAAGGATCACACCTTTGATATTATCACAAATCCCAAGTACTTCACTGTCATAATCAATAACACTGAAATTCCAATCATAATCTCCTTTCATTTAAACTCTACTTGTACCTTAAGTCTCCCAAATCTATCCTTCATTTTCATCATGACTTGCCATTTCTCTACTCCACCATATTTTGTTAGGCCATCTATTCTGCACTGGCTGCTCTGCTCTTCCTTCCTGGTCTTTACCTTTATTGAATCATTTCATCTGTGTTTTGTGCTCTGTTCTAGATTCTCTTGATTTTTTTTTGTTCTATTACCCCTTTTGCTTTGCCAAATCTCAACCCTAGGTTACTCCTACCATCTGCTATCTTCATTCCTACTTTTGTACTGCTGAATGCACTTGCAGGAATTTTTGCAACTATGCTAAATGATTTCACTACAAATTGATATTATTTAATCTCAATTAAACCCTCACTTAAGCAAGATACTCTTTCTACTATTCCCTAATTAATTCTCTATCCTACTCTTCACAGAAACTGATTAAAATCTTTTCTTTCCTCCTCAAATCTCCAAGATTGTACCCTCTATCTCTTAGCTTGAGGCTCTACCTTCACATTTTAATCCCCCTTTCCTCCCATCCACCCCCACACACAATATAAAGTACCCTTTCCTTGGTTCCTTCTCATATGACATTTCTTGGTCTTCCTCCTCATCTTTTAATTCCTTGATCTCATTCACCACCATTTATTCTTTCTCCAGTCTTTGATGAAGAGGTTTGCTCTTCTCCTCACCAAAGTTACATCCTCTATTGAATTACTGAGCTTATCTCCTTCTGCCTTCTCTAGAAATATTGTTCCCATTATCATCGCCTCTCTTATTTTCAATTTCTTTCTTTCTACTAGTTTCCTTCCTTGATGTACAAACACATACATCTCTTCTTCATCTTAAATATCCTTCACTGGATTTCATTAGCCCTGCTACATCTCTCATCCCTCAACCACTCTCCTTGAAAAACCCATCTATACTTGGTTTCTGCATTTCCTTTCCTCTCATTCTCCTCTTAACTGTCTCCAATCTGACTTCTGATTTTAACCTTTCCTTCTGTATACTCTCTCCTTTTTAAGATTTTCATTTTTCATAAATTAAGCTATTATCTGTCTGGCCACCCATGTCTGTGTCATGTTCATGTTCGTCATCTGTGTCACATTCCCTAACTATGCATGTGCCCCAAGGCTTAGTACTGAACACCAACACCCTTCTCTTTTCCCTCCACACCTACCTCCCAGAGTTTCAATTACCATCTCTATGTAGATGATTCTCAGATAGGTATATCTTGCTATAGTCTCCCTTCTGAGCTACAGTCACATATCATCAGTTGCCTATAAATATTCCAATTGTGTACCTCAGAGGAATTTCTAGCTCAACATGCTCAAAATAGAATTCATTCCTTTGTTCCTCCAACTAGCTAAATTTCCCTATTACTGTCCAAATTGGCCCAATTACCCATTCTATAGCCCCGGTATTATTCTTATATCTTCATTCTAATTCACTCCATATATACAACCAATTTTTAAATCTTGTAGCTTCTATCTCCATAGTAATAATGATAATAGTAATAATTACATTTATGTAGTGCTTTAAGTACCTACATTATCTGTATTATCTGGCTGTATTACCTACATTATTTATATTTACCCTGTGAATAAGGTCATGTTATTATCCCCATTTTATAAATGATAATACTGAGGGTGAAGGGTGTTAACATATTTACACAAGGTCATGTAGACAGTAAGAGTACAAGTCATGTATTCCTGTCTCCAAGTTCAGCACTCTATCCATTAGACCACCTTTTTCCATAATAAATTTTGTATATTTCCCCACTCATACAGCTACCCTCCTGGTTCAGGTCCTCATCACTGCTTGTCTCCTATTTGGTCTCGGTACATCGGTCTTTCCTCATTCCAATATACTCTACACATAGCCATGATGTAATTTTCCTAAAACACAGATCAGATCAGATAGTGTCACTACACTGCTTAATAGACCCCAATGGCTTTCAATTGGCTTAAGGATCAAATTTAAACTCCTTTGTCAATTAAAGCTCTTCAGAATCTGGTCTCTCTAACTTTTCAGTCTTCTTACCTATTGTTCATCTTTCTATACTCTGTGATCCAGCCATACTGGTCTATTCTTCTGCAAAAAGATGATTCCATCTTCGGTCTCAATCCTTTTGCATTGGCAATCCCCCATGCTTAAAATGTACCCCTCCTCACTTGTGCACTTCTTGATTTCCTTTAAGACTCAGTTCAAGTACAACCTTCTATGTAAAGCCTTTCCTGATTTCTCTCAACTACTAAAACCTTCCAGTCATAATCTTCATTTTTTAAAAATAGATTACATGTGTGCTCATTTGCATCCTGTCCCTTCCAGTAGGATATAAACTCTATGAGGTCAGGGATTATTTCAAATTTGTCTTTAAATTTTCAGTATTTAATATAATACCCAATATATAGAAACCATTTAACAAATGATTATTGATAGACAAACAAAAGTGGAATCATGCCTGGAGAATACAAATAATTAAATTAAAAGATGTTGAACAAACGCAAATACAATTAATGGTTTTGTGTTTAGAAGTAAAGAGTAACTGCATTTTGGGTAACGGAAAAGAAGGTCTCTGGAATGTCATTTTTAGGCAGGGTGGGGTTAGTCTAAATCAACACCTCCCTTCCAATTAGTCTGTGAAGAAAAACAGGCTCTTCAATAGATATACAGATGGAAGAAGAATATTAAACCTTGTATGACTGACTAACCAAATTATCTAGCACCATGATTTGAAAGAAAGCAACCAGTATAAAAATAATGCGTTTTCCTGTAACATGACTACCAGACTTGACGTCAGGAACAAGCAGAAATGCCCACACAGTCCTTTACTCTTAAATTGAAAACTGGATGGTTGGCTCTATCAGAAATCATAAAATACAGTACTCTGAAGACATCTATTAAAAGTTTCCAGGAAGGAAACCTTATTGGCCCTAACTAGATCTTAATTTGCTATCAATCTCTCAATACTTTGATAGTTCCAGATTACTTAGTGCCAGAAATTCAATCTATTGCTTTGTTTCTTACTGATGAAGGAATTAGACTAATTTGAAACATATGGTGAAGAAAATTCAACTCTTCTGTTTGCATGTGTTATACTTTTCATTGTTTTTAATTGGTTCACAAGTTTTTATGTAATAAGTGAAAACAGAGGGTTTTTTTTCCAGGAGATACACAAATGAAAGAATAAACAGCTTCAAAAGTTTTGAGGGCTGTTTTTTGTTTTATCTTGGTTTGTTTTTAATCTCACTGAGTAAACACCAGATTTTTTCGCAATGAACACACGTTTCAGGGTGCATGGTTACAAGACTAGATGAAAGTTATAATGGAATCTTCAGACTGGAGGGTACCTTGGAGATCATTTAATTCAGTCCTCCTATTAGGAAGATGAAAAACTGAGGCCTAAAGAAGTAAAGAAGTGTACCTAAGGCAATGGAGTGAATAGTGGCTGAGATGGTAGCAGAATCTAAGTTTCCTAATTCCCAATTCATTACTCTGCTCATAGTATTATACTGGATCATTACTGACATATAAACAACCCAAACCATTTTGGGGGTTTGTTTGTTTTTCATGAAAATGCATGACTGGCCAGTCAGACTGGCCTATATATTTTTATAGCTTTGCTATTAATGCAAAATTGCTGTCATCAATATTTGGCAATAATAATAGCCAGCATTTATGTAGCACTTAATATGTGCCAGACATTTTGCTAAGTGTTTTATAGTTATTATCTCATTTGATTCTCACCATAGTTCTGGGAGATAGGTGTTATTATTATCGCCATTTAATAGATAGAAAAATTGAGGCAAACAGGTTTAAGTGACTTCTGAAGCTCTTTGACCTCTGGTCTTCCTGTTCTATCCATTATAACACCAAGTGGCCACTTGTATGGGAGAAGCCAATCTATCTTTTCCCATTTCAACTTTTCCTTTTCTTAAATACTAGAATGTTAGAAATAATTTTACAAGTCAACTAAGGGAGCAGTTTTTTGATTGATAAAACAAAACATTGCTGTCATTTTTATCCAGGAGAATGCTGGAGTCAGCTCCAGTGGAGTTCACCAACTGACTGTAACTTTTCAGTGAGAGCATTTTATATCTCAGAAATCAAAAAATGTTACACATAGGTACCTACTTTATTGCTTAGTTGATCATCTATACTTAAAAACATCACTGAGAAAGTGTTAATATATATGCAGATTAGATTTAAATGTGTGGCTGTGCTTTGGAGAGTTGCTTGTTACACATTTACCAACATCCCATTGTCTCCATCTTTAGAAGACCAAATCATAAAGAACTAAAATATTAGATCCATCTAATTTTCCAGGGATGTTCTACATGATCATATGGAGGAGCATCATCACAGGGATGCCATCTGACATTTTAGATACAGAGCTGTCTCTAAGGTACCCTCAATCAAATTAATCATTCTACATACAGTAGTCATAGAAGGGAAAAGATGCCTTACCACAGATATTGAGCTGGGTAGTAACTCAGAGAAACTGTCTTGAAGGAGAAGAAAGATATAAATTTGATGCCAAAAACATTTAATAAAAATCCTATTTTCCTTGATTTAGAGGCAGAGATACTCACATTTGGGAAGAATCTCTGAGGTCATCTTGTCAAATGGTTTCCTGACCCAGAATTTTCTCTACAATGTCTTGAAGATGTTTAGTGATTGGGAATATACAACCTCTTTATACAGAGGATTCCACTTTTGATACCTTTGATTATTAGCAAATTTTCCCCCATACTGCTTCAAATCTTCTTTTCTAAAGCTTCTAACCATTGCTTTGAATTTTGTCCTTTAGACTCAAGCAAAGTAAATCTAGTCCCTCTTCTACCTATACCTAAAGATAGCTATCCTGTTTTCTCTAACTCTTTATTTGCTCTCCAGAACAAATATTCCTACTTCTTTCTAGCATGAGGCATAATCTGAACCCTATTGTCACCTCTGTTACCTTTCTTTGGACACTTTTCTCTTCAGTGTCAATGTCCTCCCTAAGATGTGGCATCCAGAACTAGGATGATTTTCTAAATGTGGTCTTAGAATACTGTTGGGCTCATACCTTCCTCGTTCTGGACATTGTTCCTTTCAACACAGCCTAAGATTGTATTAGGTTTTTTTTTTTTTGGGGGGGGGGCTCATGATTCAATATTGAGCTTAGAGTCTGCTAAAACCCAGCATCCCTGTCAATTACCTTTGTTTCCATCACTCTGTTGTCCCAAATCTCCTCTTAAGACCATATCCTTATTTAATTATTCTCTTCTTTTAATTCCTTTGTTGGTATTATCTCCCCCAACTTTCTTTATTATGTTCAAATTCCTTACTATTTTGTCTAGACTATGTACAGAATACAAAATGAAATGGAAACCAGACATTATATCATTAATTTGATAAGGATAGGCAGAGCAACCTGGCAATTGTAAGTCCAAATTGAATTTTCCACCAAAATTGCATGGTTTGGCTTGTCCTGATCAAATTAAGGGAATAACTGTCTAGCTTTCTACCTCCAATTGTACTGGGGAGAGACACCCTCTAAATTCTGAACTATGGCAGACTCTTTTGCTTCCTTTAGTTAGGCTCATGTGTCCTTTCCCCAGAGACTTCAACATTTATACCATATGGTTACCTCATCATAACCACGCTTAGTTGTCTCTACCCTATTCATATGAGCCCCTGTGCCTAAAACCTATAAGCTATAAGTAAAACTATCATTTTTTTAATACCACACATTTCTACTGTGACCAGAGTATTATATCTAGAATGAAGATAAAAGATGAACCTTGTCTTGACTCAACAGTATATTGTGGTATCAGAATGAAATCATTCTTTTTCTGATGATATTTTAATCCCCGAGATTGTGTCGATTTTATATATTAACGGTATTTCTATTTGTATACATTGACTATACTGCAAAATGTTCTGTATTGCAAAATGACAAAATCAGAGAAATCATTTTAAAAACAAACTTTGAAAAAATCAAAATATAAGTATCAGAGTTGTCAGTAGGAGCAGAAATGAGCCACCTCTGCCTTTTACCAGATGAATCTCACTCCCTGATCTATGCAAACTTTGCCTTCCTTTGCAATATTTTCCTACTTAAATTCTCAAACTTTTCTGAGTTCTGAAGCTCAGGGATTATCCAGGAAGACCAAATCAGAAGTATAAAAAACAAGAAAAGAACAGAAATACCCCCAGGAAATAATTGAATAGGACATTGCTAGATAATTATCCTCTAAATTCAGATAGGGGAAAATCAAAAGGTTTTTACACATATCAATTCAAAGCTGCTATAATGAGATTAGATAAAAGGTAGTATGATACATTGGGAAAAGTGCTGGACTGGTATTTGGAAGAATTGGCTTTAAATCCTGGTGCTAACACTTACTACCTGGATGAGCTGAGGCATCAAGTTTATTTCTCTGGACTTCTGATTTCTCATGTGATAGATGAAAATTTTTCTGTGATGGAACAGAAAGATCCTAGAAATTCTTTTCCTAATTTAGGATTTTTCTTAAGTCTTGAAGAACAATCTGCATTATAAGAAGAATGCTTTGCTTTTTTTAACCATCATGTTGAAAGGCATTCATGATCTTGTGCTGCCCTGAATATCTGGATCCTGGGCATTTCCACATTCAACTCTGAGATTTTTGTTTACCTTGTGGGTAAAAGTGCAGAGTAATTATCTATTTTCTAGTTGTTCTTCCTGTTCTACAGTTATTCACACCAGTAAGAGCTGGTGATGTAATAGAAAAAATGTTGGACATAGAGTAAGGAAAACCCAAGATAAAATCCTATCTCTGCTACTAACTATGTGACTTTGGGCAAACCCTTTAATCTTTTGGCCTTAATTTCCTTATATGTAAAATGGAGAAAAGTTCATAGAGTTGTGAGGGTTAAATGAGAGAACATAACTTAAAATACTTTGTAAACTTTAAAGTGTTATTTAAAGGTTAGTTGTTATCAGTGGCATCTGTCATCTACAGAAAGATTAAAGTTGGGGAGAATACCTAGAGGTTGGGAAAAATCTCCAGGCTCATTTTAGTCCAGTGGCAAGACATAGGTCAGGATAAGCTAGAGTTGACTCCAGACGCAGTAGGAAACCTTGGCCTTTTTAAACTAACGTCTTTCCCAGGTTTCAGTCTGTCTGAGGCAATACCAATTCAGTGATTTAAGATTTATTTAGGCAAGAAATGAGGCAAAATATGGTTTAGTTTGCCTACTAAAAAATAAAAAATAAAAATCACACGCGGAGGAAAAGACCCTTAGGGTTTCTGACCAGAACAGAAACAATTGCCATTTACACTCACTCTGAGCCATCAAACCCAAACAATGACCAAGTGAGCCTTAGACTAGGACCTATTACTAATCATTCAGTGAGAGTCAGAATGATTTTGGTTTAAAACATGGTCAAAAAGCTCCATTTGACTCCCAGTGGGCTTTATTAAAGCCTGATTCTTCAAAGCTCTAATTCAAAAAATCATGAATGAAACTACATGGGACAAAAGAGTTAAATGTCTCAGTTTTTTTAAATGATAGAATAAATTCGTAGGGAAGAGAAAAAATCTAGCCCCCAAACCCCAAGATATCTTGTAAGGTTTTAGCAATCAAAAAATTTATATTCCTTTGGGCAGAGCATCCACATGTAAGGATATAATTCCCCATGTAGACAGAGGGAGGAAGGAAGGGAGAGAAGAAGGAAGGAAGAAAGGAAGGAAAGAAGGAAGGGAAAGAGGGAGAGAAGAAAGAAGCTTTTGATTTAGCATGCAGTCTGATTCTGATGTCACAATATTGTAATGCTTGCTTGCGAAGGCTAAAGAAGCTGTTTGATATTGGGGAAAATCCATAGCAGATTTATACTAAATTCATCAACATAACCTGATTTGCAGGGAAGAATCTCTATGAATTTGTGCTTCCTATGGAGAGACTTTTTCAAAGGCTAGCAGTCAAGGGATTGGTGAAACCAGAAGATACATGCTATATTAGGTTGTCCAGAGTAAGCAGGGGACTGACAGGTAGCAGACAGATGTATCTATGAAGAGAACTAATTTAATTTAAGGTAGTATAAAAGAGGTCTGGAAAGAACTGCTATACAGAATGTATACATATCATACAAACACACACACACACACACACACATATATATGTAGTCATATATATGTATATACATATAGATATAATCACAAATATATATATTTAATACATATACATAAACAATTGACATATAAAATAATTATATATATATATAATCACAAAAATAAAATGATTTAAAGAGAGAGTCCAGTAAAATATTACCCAAATATCTAGTAAAATACCAACCAAAAATTTCATGTACAGGCTACAGCACCAAGATGAGAGACTACCCTTGGCCATTCAGATCTGAGGTAGGTTCAAAAAAAAAAGGCTAGTGAGAAATGGAACTATGGGCAGGGCAACTGTATCTAAAAGGATAAAGAATCATGGGACCAGAGAATATGGCAAACTGGGGTAAGAACACTGATCACAGAGTACAGTCAAAGGCAGAATTATCTTCTGCTTCAAGGACAATCAAGATGGATGTGGATATGTTGGATGGACTCAAGGGGAGAATGCAGTCTTTGGCAGAAGATTTTGTCTACTGACCCGGCATTAGATAGATAATGGTTTGGAGGTCAAAGCCAGACATCATCTTGGACCTCAAAGCCCTGAAACTACATAAACAACCATTTACATGATCTTTATACTTAGACTCATAAGGTCTGATGACTGCACCACTCATTATGATGACTGTATTGATTGAAGGTGTAGAGTTTCCTGACCCTTTTGATTGTCTGAGTCAGCAACCTTGTATTTCTTAGTTTTTCCTCTCTCTCTAAAGGACAGGGCTGAATCTTTTCCAAGAGGTGTGGAGAATTATGCCTGAAATTAGCTCTGAGTCCCATGTGAACATAGTTTGGACATATTGTCCAGACCTTGCCTTTTCCTTAAAGTCTGATTCTTTGGACTGTGCCATAATTGTCTTCTAACTCAGATCGGGCAGGGCTCCTTCCCTCACTGCTGAGTTCTTGGAATCTCCATTTTGGGGAAGGTCCTTAGACCAATCATCCCTCATGTTCTGGACATAGACAGGACTTTTATGATCTGTTAAAAAAAAAATTGGAATAGATGGTTTCCTACTGGAGCTAGCTAGAAGGCTCAAGGGAGCTCACTGTTAACTTTTCAGTGTGAATATTTACACTTCTAAAATCTGCAAAGTCTACAAATCAGACTTTAATTCATTCAGCTTTCAATTGTTTAGATATTAATACTAGAGATTGAATTTAAAAGTATGTCCAGCACTCTTCCCCCACCCACTCATATCCACCCAAGAACCAATTGTTAAAGATTTACCAGCACACCCTTGAGTCTAAAATTCCTTCTAGCCCCAAATCTATGATCCTATGAAACACAGCATTAATCAGTAATTGATTCCTTTTGTATCTCTTATAGCACTATGCAGAAAGCTGAATAGACAGTAAGTGATGAAAAATTCTTTTTCCACAAAGGGAAAATTTGGGGGGGGGTTTGCCCTGTTTGAAACCTTCCTTTTTTCTTCCTGCCTAAACTTCCCCCCTTCTCCTTTCTTTCTTTATTTCCCAAGATCAGAGAAATGTACTCGGGTTTAAGGAAAACCAAAAGCTAATTATTTCACCTGCAGTATAACCTATACAATCTTTCCTCAATCTAATTTCATGACTTCTATTTCCAGTCATATATGTCAATTATTTAGGATAGTTTAAGTGACTGTCAACTATACAACTCTGGCATATAATTCCTTTTATTAAAAAAAAAAAAACTAATCAGGTTTCCCTGATAACACTGACTTACCAGTGATACGTTAGTTAACTAACATTAACATTCTTTTTTATGTCAGTGTTCTTTCAAATGAAATATTTTCTCAATGATTTGATATTGAGATTTGAATCACCCATAAATCTTTTCCTTCCTTTCCCTTTGTTTTCCTCTCTTCCTCCTCCCTCCTTTTTTAAGCAGCTGTGGAGAGATATGCTGCTAACATCCCTCTAGATGCCAAAGGCAGAATCTCTTAGATTCAGCCCTGAAATCTAGGAAAGGCAACCACCTGGTCTTGTGATTAGCTGGGATATGGGGACTGTTTAACAAGTGCTATGTTTTACTGATTAATAGTGTAAAAAAATGATGAGGGTGATTTTTTTTGCTCACTCTTTTCTTTTCATCCTCTTCTTTACACTCTTCTTTTGACACTGTTCACTACTGCCTCATTCCTCATAAAAACAAATTGCCCCCATCTTAGCTCCAACTTTACTCTCTTCTTCCTTGAAATCTTAAGTCAAGAACTGAATCAAAATGAACCTCCCAAACAGAAACCTTTAATTGCTTTTTGGAATTGTTTTTGGTAGGCTTGAAAACATTTGTTTCAGGAGTCTCTGAAGACATGTTTGGCTAGAAAAAGGAGATGGGCTGTTCATGTAATGAGGATTCCAGACTGTATAAGATAGATAGCCTAAGTGCTACATTGTTGACCCTTCCCCCTCAATGTTAAAAGAACTAGAAGAAAACCTCCAATACATTGGACAGAACATCTATAAAAGATTTGTGGATGCTGTAAATAGGAACTGGACAGGAAGAGATCATCTTCCTATATATCTAAGAGGGAATCCCCATACCGATTAAATCACCAATCGATCCAAGTTTCAAAGGGAAGTTATTGCCTATTTTGTCTACCTATGCTGCCCCATATATTGTATATTATAGATGCTTAAGGGATTTTTGTGATGACTAATCTTTCCCCCCTCCTTTCTACTTTTTTTTTTTTACTATCACTGATTTAAAGCTATAAGAGACCCTGGAGACCATCTAGTCCAAACTTTTTGATTAATAGATGAAAAAACATCCAAGTTCACACAGATAGCATCAGAGGCAGAGGTTGACCCTAGGTTTTCTTGATTTCAAGTCAGTCTTTTAACCACTAGGCCATACTATTTCCTGAGGTAGTCCATTCCACTTTTGAAAAGTTTTGCTAGCAAGTTTTTTCTTACAGGAAGGAAGGAAGGCTAGAAATGCAGGTTAAAGCTAAAACAGACATTTAATACTAAACAATGGAATTCCTATGCTCTTAGGGATAAAAGAGACTAAGTGGATTGAACAGATTGCAAGTAGAATATATTTATGTTAAAGAGAGTAGGGCCAAGGACAAATCAATGGGATATACTTCCCCCAACACTGACATCAATCCATTACTCACTACCTCTTACATAACACTTAGCAATGTTCTGTGCATAGAAGGCAAATTTTCAGGCACAATGTGAAATTAAATGACATATTCCTTTCACCAATACATCCACAATCTGTATATAACATAATAGATAATAGATGATTTTGACAGTCACAATGGATGGAGATAACTTTGTCTTGATGCCAATCCAATGATAAGCCTACTCACACTTAGTCTATTCCACAGTCCACAGACATACATTCCATTATTGATCCTATAAATGATTACTTTTCAGCTTGTTAGAAACTGCCAGAGATTGTGCTTTACTATCTGGCATAGCTTTCAAAATCCTGGGGCAGACTCCACTCCATGATGAGGATTCAGAAGAGAATTTCAGTGGAGATGGAACAAGGTATTTGGTTTTCTTACTTATAAAGTCCCTATCATTTACCTTTCCCACAGCTACCAACATCATCTTTGCAAAGTTCTTTTTTTTTTGACTACATAACTCTCCTGTTCAATAATATCCAGTGCTTCTCTATCAGCTCTTTAGTCTGCCCTTTAAATGCCTTCATTGTTTGTATCCAATTTGCCTATCCCATTTTAAGACTCATTATTCCTCTTCCTACATGTTCTAGTCAAAGTAGACAATTACTACTTTCCTTGAATTTGACATGTAATTTCCCATTTCCATTATTTATTCACAGACACTTTGTACCATTCCTGGAAGGCATCTCTGCTTTTCAGACTCCTTATTATTCTGTAAGGCTGCCATCTTTACATAAAGCCTTCCATGAAATGTTAGTGATCTCTCTCTCTTCAAATACTCCAAGACCATGCTCTCTCTTTTATTTCCTTTATTCCATATCTTGCATCATATTTATCTGCAACAGTCTCCCCCAATATAATTGAAGCTTTTAAAGGTAAAGAGTATTTTGTTTTTGTCTTTGTATCTCTGATTCTTAGCATGATATCTTGTACATAAGCATTTAGTAAAAGTTTATTTAATTGAATTTGGTTTTATTCAAATTTCTGTGCTGTAGTAGAAATAGCACATCCAACAAATCAGAAGATCTGGATTTAAGTTACAACATTACCATCTACTAGTTATGTGACCTTGAACAAGTCATCTTTCACAGTTAGTTTCTTCACCTGTAAAATGGGATTTCAAATCTATTTATCAAATATTGAGTGTCTACTATATCTGAGGCACTAAGTTAAATGTTTCAGAAACTACAAAGGAAACAACACATAATTTCTTCCCATAAGGCATTTGCAATCTAGTGGGAGAAAAATACATTCAAATAAGTATAAGAAAAAGAAAGTCCCACACAGGGAAACATCTAGTAGATGGAGAGTGCATATAACCTAGGCTACCACCTTTTCTTGTAAGCTACTTGTTCTCTTCCAAATCTTTCCAACAGAGCATTTAATTGATTTTTTAAAAAATCTCTGTCTTTTTGTTGGTATTCTTGTTGTACTTATAGAAAAATTCATTTTTCCCCCTTTGAATCTCTTCTCAAAGTTATTATGGACTTAACACCCTTGAGGAAATATCTAGATTTATAATAATTTTTTCCTTATTTGATTTACTTTCAGCTTTGGTTTCTAAATTAGGGTTTTGTTTCAGGGCTGGACTCTACCCTCCGGTTTTCTTTTGGCCATGATTTTAGCCCTACTTAGATTTACCCTGGGGCCCCCAGATTCCTGTGCTGAATTCCTGAAGTTATATCCATCTGGACCATTGCAATAATCAAATAAACTATAACTCCATTTTCTGATAACTCATTTGTCTGTTGAAATGACTACATAAAATTTTAATTTTTTTCCCTGGCAATTGGGGGAAGGGACTGCTTTAAAATGTATTGGAGATAAAATATTAGGAAGCTTAGTCAATGCTTTTCTTTATTACTAATTGAATTCTGAATGACCAATTGTCTAATGAAATAAAGAAAAGGCCTCTACAAGAGACATGGCATTTCCCAAAATAAGCATTTAGTACTGTATTTAGTAATCATTAGCACTCACTATTTGGTAATTTCAAGTACTACTTAGTTATGATAAACATTTAGTAATACTTATAACTACATAATTTGAGAATATTTGGAAAGGACAACAGATGATTAAATATTTGAAAGCATTAAAAAGGGTGCTGTAGAGATCATTTCCAATTAAATGAAGAGAGAAAAAAGCCCTGTAGAACCTGGTAACAGGAGTTTTTGTCAGAAGGACAAATTAAGCATTCTGTAAATTATCTGTGACTTTATGTTTAATTTGTTTGGAGCAATAGCATGTTTTGTTTTGCTTTTTAAATCTGGATCTATGATTTTCTCAGTGTCCAAACTTCCAATGAGGAAATTCCCCATTTCCTTCCACCAGTGAAAATCTGTAACTGTTTTTCAATTTATATTCTGGGAGAGTTGCCCGGGACACTGAAAAGCTAATGAACTTGTCCAAAGTCACACAGAGAGTAAGGTGTCAGAAATTGAATTTATACCTAAATCTTCCTAACTTTGATATGCCTTTTTCATTATATTATATCAAGAGACACTATATTGGGGAGGGAGGGTAAAGGGAAGGAAGTGTGAAGAAAGGGAAAAGAAAGAAAGGGAACACATATGTTAATTTCCTATTATGTGCCAAAATTTGAACTAATCACTTTACCGACATTATCTCTTTTTATTCTCACAACAATGCTTGAAGATAGGTACTGTTATTATTCCCATTTTACAAATGAGAAAACTGAAGTAGAGGTTAAATGGCTTGCTCTGGCTCACATAGCTAGTAAGCATCTGAAGCCAAATTTGAACTCAGATCTTCTTGATTACAGAGTCCAGCACTCTATCCACTGTATCAACTAATTGCCTTATTGGCAAAATAATACTGATGATAATGATGATGACAATGACAGCAATGGCAACAACGACACTGTACCAAGTGCTTTACAATTATTATTTCAATTGATCCTCACAATGACCCTGGAAGACAGATGGTTTTACTATCTCCATTTTATGGATAAGGAAACTGAGGCAAACTAAAAGTGACTTGCCCAGAATCACATAGCTAGTAAGTGTCCAGAAATGAATTTGAACTCAGATTTTTATGACTCCAGACTTAATGCTTTATCAGCTATACCACCTAGCTATCCAAAGACAAAGGAAGAACAGGAACAATAAATGAATAAATAACTTTTATTTATCCAACTTTCCCAGACCTTTTCTGTTTTCCCTAAGCTTTAGAACAAACTAAGAAAAGCTGCTGGCTATCATAATCCCACTCTAATTCTTAAATGCTCAATTCCTCAAAAGTTAAGAGCAAATTCATCATGATTCAGGCATTCCTTGAAGAGTGGATACTTCCTAAATTGAAGAATGTTTCCCAAACTACTTGGCATTTCATTAATCCTAATAAGGCTGATGGTATTCCAATGGGTGGGTTACTGTGCTAATCCTATTATGAATTTCAGAAGAATTGATATCTGTTAGGGTGTGTATCATATGTGTGCTTTTTGTCTACATTAGTTTGTAAAATCTACCTACTTAAAAAAAAAAAAAAAACACCCAAATCTAAAATCTAAACATTAAATGATATAAAACCAAATGTGTCCTGCATTCTGCCTACATGATAAAAATGGGTGAATAATGACTAATGATTCATGAATTGGCCGCTAGAAATTTGATGGATGTTTTTATGTCAGAGATGAAATATTCCATGTTGTTTCATTGAAGAGCCATGTGTGTAGCTATGGAGATTCATGCATTGTTAAGAGATTTCACCAATATCTCACACTGCATCCCTGTGATTTTTCTTTTCATTCCCAATATCTTTGTGTTTACAAAGAGCATTTGTAAAGTCAACTTGATAGCCAAGGGGGGCCATCAATGGAGGGAATATTGTTAACTGAGAGATGGCATTCCTCATTATGATTGACAACCTCTAACTCTGTGAGTATACCCAAAGTCTTGTGACATTTTGTGAACTAAAGAGTGTAAACTTTGCCCAACAAATGCAGGCAGCTACTTGAGGGCAGTCCAGTGTGATTATTTTAGCTTTACCCAAGTCAGGTTACCTAGACAATCAGAAAATTTGGTACTGTATTTGGTTTCATGGCTTCCATGACCTAGTAAAGACAGCTTCATTTGGAATTGCAAAAATTAATTGAAAGTTCATAGAATCATAGTTCTACAGAAGAAAGAAAGCTCAGAAAGCCGTCTAGTCTGATGCCTTCATTTTATAAGCAAAACAAAACATGCTATGACTCCAAACAAATTAAACATAAAGTCACAGATAATTTACAGAATGCTTAATTTGTCCTTCTGACAAAAACTCCTGTTACCAGGTTCTACAGGGCTTTTTTCTCTATTCATTTAATTGGAAATGATCTCTACAGCACCCTTTTTAATACTTTCAAATATTTAATCATCTGTTGCCCTTTCCAAATATTCTCAAATTATGTAGTTATAAGTATTACTAAATGTTTATCATAACTAAGTAGTACTTGAAATTACCAAATAGTGAATGCTAATGATTACTAAATACAGTACTAAATGCTTATTTTGGGAAATGCCACGTCTCTTGTAGAGGCCTTTTCTTTATTTCATTAGACAATTGGTCATTCAGAATTCAATTAGTAATAAAGAAAAGCATTGACTAAGCTTCCTAATATTTTATCTCCAATACATTTTAAAGCAGTACCTTCCCCCAATTGCCAGGGAAAAAAATTAAAAATGGCTTTTCCAAGATAACACAACTAGTAAATGTTAGAGGTAGGATTTGAACGCAGGTCTTCTGACTCAAAGCCAGTACTCAGATTGCTTTTATTCTACAGCACTCTGACCATTGCCAATTCATTTTTCCAAGTTCTACCTTCCCTTTAATATTGAGATCAAATTAAGTGATAGAAAAACAACAACATAGGACTTGAGAATTGGCAGGGACCACAGGGGCCAATTAATTTATGAAAAAATGCCCACTATAACTCACTTAATAAAAAAACTAACTAAATAAATAAATTTTCTAAGGTCTGCTTGAAGACTTTCATGAGGGAGAATCCACCAGTTCTTAAGGCAGTCCATCTCACTTTTGGACAGCTCTAATTGTTAGGAAGTTTACCTTCACATCAAGTCTCCATTTTCCTTTTCTATTTTTTATTGTAACTTTCACCCATTATTTTCTATACTGTGCTTTGGGGTCAAACAGAAACAATTGGATCTCTCTTCTATATGAAAGTCCTTTCAATATTTGAAGAAAATTATGTCTCTCTCTCATACACACAAACACACATACATACCATGTCTTCTCCAAAATAAACAAGCACAAGTCTTTCAATATATTAGGGAAGTTCTATCATGATAGATGACTTCCATGTTTCCTCTAGCCTGTAATATCATCTGTTATACCATCATAGCTCTTTCCTTTATACCATACATTTCATATTTAATAAGTAGATTTATTATTACTTTACTAATTTTTTCTTAGTTTTAACTCTGAAACTTGGTATTAAATCTCTAGAAGGTAATGACCTTGTTTTATTTCTCAATTTGCATAACACTAGAGGTATATTAAAATCTCAAAAGACATTTTAATTGAATTTAGATTTTTTTTTTATATTGTTACATATATATTAGCACCAATGTAGTAAATGGTTTTATACTTGGTTATTTAGATGGATCTGCATTCTTATTGGTATGGGTAATCCATTCACCCAATAATATGCTTTGAGCTTTCTCATTTTTTGTAATTCTTGATCCTATTATTCCTTAAAAATCCTCCTTAGATGTTGGAGGGGATGTGGGAAAGCTGTGACACTAATGTTCTGTTGGTGGAACTGTGAACTGATCCAACCATTCTGGAGAGCAATTTGGAACTATGCTCAAAGGGCTATCAAACTGTACATACCCTTTGACCCAGCAGTATTTCTACTGGATTTATATCCCAAAGAGATCTTAAAGGAGGGAAAGAAATCCACATATGCAAAAATGTTTGTGGCATCCCTTTTTCTAGTGGCAAGAAACTGGAAACTGAAAGGATGCCCATCAATTGGAGAATGGCTGAATAAGTTATGATATATGAATATCATGGAATATTATTGTGCTGTAAGAAACAACCAATAAAATGATTTCAGAGAGGCCTGGAAAGACTTACATGAACTGATGCTAAGTGAAATGAGCAGAACCAGGAGATCATTGCACACGGCAACAGCAAGATTATTCAATAATCAATTCCAATGAATGTGGCTCTTCTCAACAATGAGATGATTCAGGCCAATGATCTTGAGATGATAAAGCCATCTGTCCTCCCAGAGAAGACTATGGGAACTGACTCTAGATTACAACAGAGAATTTTCACTTCTTTTGTTGCTGTTTGCTTGAATTTTATTTTCTTTCTCATTTTTTTTTCTTTTTGATCAGATTTTTCTTGTGCAGTAAGATAATTATATAAATATGTATCCCTATATTGTATTTACATATATGTTTACTATGTTTAACATATATTAGATTACTTGTCATTTAGGGGAGTGAGTGAAGGGAAAAGGGAGAGCTGGAACACAAGGTTTTACAAGGGTTGATGTTGAAAAATTATTCTTGCATATGCTTTGAAATAAAAAGCTTCAATTAAAAAATCCTTCTTAAAAGATTCTCCCAATATGCTAGAGGTTTTCCCCTGTGTCCTTTAGTATCTTAGGAGTAGTTAGACAGTATTTTGGCTATAATCTGTCATTATCCATATTCACTAAGTGACCACCTCAACTTCTTTTTCCAGTTATGTGTGTCCTTGATAATGTCTTTTATCACACTTTCCAATTGCATTATACCAAATCCTATTTATACCATGCATCTTTCCACTGATCTTTGGGTACCCAACCAGTCTGATTCTTCCAAGATCACATGTTCCATAATTCATGGTCATAGAGCATCACTGGTGTTAATATTAGTGTTAAAGAAATAGCATTTTTTAATATTGTGCAGCTTAAGATCAATGGAAGTATGTAATCTTTATATGTAATCTAGCCTGATTTTCCATTATTCAGTTCTATGACTGATTGTTTATTTGGGAAAGGGGGAAGGAGGAAAGACATACATATATTGGAAGAAAAAAAAAGAAAAGTAGAAAAGAAGGAAGAAGAAAAGAAAAAGAAGAAGAAAAGAAGAGGAAGAAGAAGAAAAAGGAAGAGGAGAAGGAGGAGAAGGAGGAAGAGGAGGAGGAGGAGGAAGAGGAGAAGGAGGAGGAGAGAGAGAGAGAGAGAGAGAGAGAGAGAGAGAGAGAGAGAGAGAGCACGCACATGTTGGATATGGAATCCAAAACAAAAGAAATGTAAATCCTGGCTCTAGTACTTACTATATTTGTATCCCTGAGCATTTGTATCTCCTCTTTGACACCCAGTTTCTTTAACAGTAAAATGAACATTCTGGAATGGGTAATCTCTCAGGTGTGTCATGCTTTACATTGATGATTTTTTAGGCAGTGAGGAGAAAGGTCATTAGTTTCTCCATAAAATTTTGGAGAATACAGAAACTGTTAAATACTCATTTCCCCAACTTTTTCCTCAAATAGGGTGGGGAACAGCATATGGCAATAAGAATATATAAAGACAGAAACCATTGACATCTGTAGTTCTATGCCAGGTATAGAGTAGAAAATTGAGTAGAGTCATCCCTAAGAAAATTAGGGGTACAGAATTGAATGACTCCATCTCCCTCTTTATATGTGTCCCACCACCATTCTCTTTCCTACCATTTTTATTCAGGTGAAATTTAAAAAAATAATATCAAAAGGCTGACAAAATTTAACAGTTTCTACCATAATCCTATAGACAAAGAGCTAACATATAGCATGAAGTATGTGTGTACTTATGACAATGGTGTTATTAGGTAGCCAATCATCACTTTCTCTTGAGCATATACATATGCTTCAATTATTTTTTACATTTACTGGCCGAATCATAGTCCTATCATATTCACTTGATTTGCTACTTCTGTGTAATATTAGTCACATCCCAGTAGCAGCCTGAGGTTTCTGAGAGCTAAGTCTCAATGAACTCTCTCTAAGTCCCATATCCAAGGAATTGGTTTCTAGGATAGCTGTGAGAATGACAATAGTTTTATACTTGGGCACTGTACAACTCTGAAGTACCCATGTGGTACCCAGATGCAAACCTTTAAAAGTGGGGCATGAATCAGGCATGACAAAATTGGGGAGGTGCCAGGGAGTGAACTCACCCCATCTTTTTCCGAGAAAATTCATCTGAAGCTTGGGTTCATATTAATATGCAGGCTAGATTACTCGAAGGAGTTTAGCAAAGCCTTTTTGCTGGAAACTGCAGAACTTGCTTAGAGCCAAGAAGTGATTCTCTTTTTAGGCTAGGGATAAGAGGGAGAATCTGAAAAGAGAGCCAAGAAAGAATGTTTTTACTTTTATACCTAAGAGGTTATATGGTTGACACCCTCTTGAACTGAACTGAAGATTTATCCAATTTAAGTCTATTTTCAATACCTGTTCAATAAAAATGTCAAAATGATCCTCAAGATAGGATTTTTAACTTAAGTCTTATATTCATTAATGAATGAAATTAAGAAGTTCAGAGGTAGCTCAATTTGGAGTGTCTGCTACATCTGGAGGATAAGAATAAATTACTCTGAAATAAGAGTAGAAAGTAGAAAGATCATTCATTAGTCCCAGAATTGCCACAGACCCACCAGGTAACTTTGCTGATAGTATCCTCAACTGTCAAGTTAGTACTAGAAATGTTCTATGAAGTTGTTTCTAGCTCTAAAATTCCTATTCTAAATTCATTAGTCTAAAATGCAGAACAGTACATTCCATTTCAAAGCTCAAAAGAGACTAGCAATCATTTAATCCAACTCTTTTATTTTACAGATGAAGAGACTGAGATCCAGAGAGGTCAATGAATTATCTTTCACAGTCATATGCTGCCTTCAGGGAGCTCTGAGGTAAGCCCAAGTATGAAGTACAAGAGGAGGGGGCTCAGCATCAAAAGAATGAAGACAAAAGAGTGGCATAAAACTGAAAGAATTGTGTTAGAAAAAAATATCATCCAGATTGAGCCGAAGTTTGCAAAATATGATTAAGGCTAATAATAAAAGCCTTTCACCTTAAAAAAAAAAAAAAAAAAACTATTCAGAACAAGGAAGTGATTTAATAGTTCTACTGCTTAGAAGAGAAAGTGTCCTGTTAACATTTGATAGAGAGAAAGCAGAAGTATCCAATGTTGATTTTTTCTTGTGCTTTCTTTACTGAGGCAAATATTTCAAGTTGGAAATTTTAGGGAAAAAAAATGGTTATTATATTGGATCGCTTGCTGTTTTAGGGAGGGAGAGAGAAAAATTTGGAGTACAAAATCTTACAAAAATGAATGCTGAAAACTATCTTTACATGTATTTGGAAAAATAAAATACTATTGAGAAAAAAACAAACAAAAAATTTGGTATGCAGTCAACATTGCCTAGACTAGGTTGGAAGATAGTAAGAAAGCACCTAGTACTTTGAATGAATTCCAATCTTCAGGACCAGACAAATTGCTGTCCAGGGAAATAATAATAATGATACTAATAATATCAGAATTTATATAATACTTTGTGGTTCAAAAAGCTCTTTATGAACATTCTCCTATTTGATCCTCCCAAAGTCATGACCTTAAAATGTCTTTACAAAAATGCTCAAAGTTTATGTAAAAACAAAAAGGAACTAGTGCACTTAAAACAAGTATTCCATTTTTAACCTCATGGGTATCACTGAGTCCTGGTAGAGTAAAACTAATAATTAGAATACTATGCTGGATAAGTATGCCTTACGTTAAAAAAAAAAAAAAAAAAAAGGATCACTAAAAGGGGGATTGTCTGTAGCATTGTCTGTGTAGACGCTATACATATGTAAAGAAAATAAGAAACCAGTGATAAAGAATTTTGGAAAGATTTGTTTGAAGGTCAAGGGAATGAGAAACAGAAGCAATTTTGTCATTGAATTATACTACACACTAACCAGATAGAAAAAGTAAATAGTTGAGTTTTGGAAACAAATCACAAATTGGGAAATTTTAATTATCCAGATAATAGCTCATGTTTTCTCTCCCAATAACAGAGTGAGCAATAACTTCTTAATCTGTGCAAATTCTTCAAAAATGGAGAAAACAACAAGGGGAAAATCTTGTGTCATTTCTGTCATGTCTAACTCTTTCATGATCCTATTTGGGATTTTCTTGGCAGAGATACTAGAGTAGTTTGCCATTTGCTTCTCCATCTTGTTTTATAGATGAGGAAATTAAAGGAAACAGGGTTAAATGACTTTCCAAGATCACAAAGTTTGTATTTGAAGTCCAATTTGAACTCAGGTCTTCCTGGTCCAAATATACACTACATCATCTAGTTGCCCTAAGTGGAAATTCTATTCAGTACCTAATTCCCACTAAGAGAGAGGATCTGGTTGATGAAGTAGTAGAAACAACAGGGACATTGAGGAAAAGTGACCACTCCTCCTAGAGTTTGTAATAAAGGAAAGAAAAGTCATTCAAACAATCACTATCAATTTTAGTAAGACATATTTCAAAAGGTTCATAGGAAGGATAGATAGTAACCCCTGAGCTGAAATTCTGCAGGGGAAATCAGCTAAGTGAAGAGTCAGAAATTCTCAAGAATGAAATTTTGAAGGCACAAAAGGAAATAATTTCAATAAAGAGGAAACACAGAAGCTATTTAGAAAGACCAATGTGGATGCACAATGAATTCATAAGCCAATTTTAATTTTAAAAGATATATATATATATATATATATATAAATCAAGTGTAAATGACTAAGCATAAATTGAAAGTATGGCATAATCCTTTAAAAATAGCAATAGGAATGCTAAAGTTCAGAATGAGAAGAAACAAAGTGAATCTTAGGGACCACAAAAAAAGTTGCATTTTTTAAAAAATATATTGAACAAAATGGATGATCAAAGAAAAGATAGGGTCAGTAACTGCAGTGAATGAGATGATGAGAAATTATAATAGACAAGTCCGAGCTACTTAATTTTTATTTTCTCTGTCAAAGAGAGAAAAAATTTTAAGTGTTTGGAAATATTGGAACAAAAAATGAAAAACAGAAAGTAGATACATAAGTAAGGAAATAATAAAACACCTTGCCGGCTTGATGAATTTGAGTAACTTGATCCTTTTCAATGATATTCTGGTGGATGTACTTATGGAACTGATATTAGTGATATTTGAAAGATATCCCAACTCATAGAAAAAAGGAACAGACTAAAGTGTATAAGTTTTAGACCACTGAATTCAACTAAAAACCTTAGAGAAATTCTGGAATCATTTCTTTTTTTAAAGGCTCATTAGTGAATATCTAGAAAAAGAAGATGATAAAAAACAAAAACAAACAAACAAACAAACAAAAAAAAACACCCTAATGGCCTCAATAAGAACTTCAATTATTCAATAAGAACAAGTCATACCAAATTAACCTGATTTTTTGACAGGGTTATGAAGTTGAAGTAGACAGGGCTATGCTGCAGACATAGTTTACCAATACTTTATCAATGAATTTGATAAAGTAATATTTTTAGTAGATGTAGGAAAAATGGTGAGATATACACTAGACTAGAGCTGCTTAAACTTTTTCTATTTGCAACTCCTTTTCTTCTGAGAAATATTTGTGTGTTTCCTGGGTGTAGAGATATATAAAATAAGTATACAAATCAAACACTGATAATAAATAATAATTTTGTGATCCCCACATTCAATTATGTAATCCCATATTGGGTCATGAGCCACAATTTAAGAAGCTTTGGACTAAATGACAATACAATTAGATTTGATGCTTGCTGAAGGGCTAGCCTCGTGGAATCAGTCAGACATCAAACACTTATTAAGCACCTACTAAGTTTAAGATAATTAACTGCTGGTGTCATTAAAAGTGAATGCCAATTTGGCAAGATGTCTCTGGTAGTGTGTCACTGAGATTTGTTCTTGCATCTGTACTATTTAAAATCCACATTTTTTTTCAACTAACATTCATAAACCATACTCAAAACCTTGACTTCAGGCTCTAAGTTTTATTTTCTTCATTTTTATAATAAGGTTAATAATGCTTTTACTACCTTCAACACAGGTAGTTGTTATATGGGAAGTGCTTTGTAACCCTTAAACATCTATTAAAATGTAAGTTATTTAGCTATTAGTCTCAGTTTTGACTCACTATTCCTAGAGACCAAGGAACTATAGGACAGAATGTCAAGTACAGATATGTTTTACTTTTCTATATATTTTCAAAAAATAGCCTTTCATAAAAGCAAATTGGTGTTAAATAGTTAAATGATATCAGGGATCATTGGATCAATTAGTGATAAAAGGGAGATATTAATTTAACTGGCAACTACTATTGAGGAGAACACTTAAAAATTCTGCAATAATAGGGAAGAACCCAATCTTCAGCACCTCAAAGAGGGAGATGCATTCAGCCACATTTTGGGGATCCAATCTGCAAGTGTAAGTAGAAATTGGGATAAGGACCCCAAGTGTTTTTATAGCTACACTTGTGTTGAGTCCAAGATCCATAACCTTACATTACGCCAGAATATTTTCAATGACAAAATCAATATTTTCAAAGATTCTGATAGTTTGAAATGACAGCTAAAAATGAGATATTAAAGCTTAACAGAAGTAAAATCCTGTACCTTAGCTTAAGAACAAAACAAAACAGTAGTTCAAGCAATATAGCCCTGAGGGTTTAGTTATCTATAATTCTATTATGAGCCAAGATCTTAATATGGCTGCAATTTTACTCCCAATTTCCCTACCAAAAAAATTTACCAGAACTAATATAATTTTTCTGTGTCTCTGTCTCTCCATCTCTTTCTCTGTCTCTCTTTCTCCCTCTGTCTCTGTGTCTCTACCTCTGTCTGTCTCTTTTTGTGTGTGTCTGTCTCTCATTTTGTGATTTAATTGGTACAGGAAACTTGACAAAACTCAAATTCTCTTATAAATGCCAAGTTGGCTTCTTATCTGAAAGTTAGAGAGTTAGTTAAATTTGCTCAAGGTCACAAAATCAGTATGTGTCAGAGATGAGATTTGAACCTAGCTCTTTTTGTTTATATGTCTAGTTCTCCTAGGTTATTAATTACAGAAAATTATCCAAATGAAATGAAATTTTCATCATATAATTGTCATTATCTTGTATACAGGTCAAATCACATCTAAAGTCTGGTATTTAACTTTTTAAACTGTTTATTTTTGGAAAAATAATTAGGATTAATCTACAAGTTAAGGCAAAAAAAACTAAGCATTTGCTTTTCTTCAGAAATCATAGTGCAAAAGATTATGTAATGTCTGTTTTAAAACTTCTAAGAAATGTTCGTTAACTAAAAATAAGCCAAATCAAATGCTTTGCAAGTATACACAAGTAAACAATGCTTACAGTAACAGTATTCAAAAATAGAAAAATGGAAATATATATATATATCACTTTTGATCAAATGTATAATTCAAAAAATAAGATTGGCAACTATGTGTACATATATTCATAACAGGAACATACTTATATTGCCTAGTTTCACAAAAAAAATAACTTTTGATTTCTGAACAAGAAAATTATGCAGTGATTTTTTAAAAATGTGAATATTGAGCAGTTACAATATATACTCAGGAATCATTTAAGGGTAGTCTTAATCCATTGTTTAAAATCAGAAAATGACCATGATGTTCAAGAGAGAATAGAATTATTCTATATGGTAATAATAGTAACAACAGCACTATATATTTGTATGGCAGTTTAAAGTTAGATGGTTTAAGTGTTCTTATCCCCACTTTATAACTGAGGAAACTGAGACATAGAGAGATTAAGTATCATATGGTTAGTAAGTACTAAACTCAAATATAATTTTCTGATTCAGAATTCAGAGAGTATAACTCTAAAGGAGAGATTATCATGAAAGTATAGATTTCAACTCCATTTAAGAAATAACTTTCTAACAACTACAACTCTCTAAAAATGGAAGCTACCATGTCAGGTAGTAAGCTATCAGGAAGAAGTTGGATCAACATTTTTAATGGGTTCTTAATTTGGGTAGAAGATTGAAATTTAGGGCTTCCTTGATGAAAACATGAGAAAAGAAAAGGCAAACTTTCCCAATTTGCCTCTTTAAGCGTTTATCGAGTATGTATTATGTACAATTATTTGTTGAAGAGCTAAAACACAATGACAAAAAAACAAGCAGTAATTGCTCTCAATGAACTAGCATTTTATTGTTAAGATAGAACATATACTTTTGTTGTTGTTTAGTCCTGTCCAATTTTTTGTGACCCCATTTGGGGTTTTCTTGGCAGAGATACCAAAGTGGTTTGTCATTTTCTTCTTCAGCTCATTTTACAGATGAAGAAACTGAGACAAACTTTAGTTAAGTGACTTGCCCAGGGTCACACACTTGGTAAGTATCTGAGCCTAGTCTGAATTCAGGTATTTCTGACTCTGGGTATCTGTATATAGACAAATAAATTCAAAATAACTTCAACAGGGGTTGGTCAAGAGCACCAAATGAGATGGTTAGGAAAGTATGATAGTACCTAATTTGAACTGAGCTATAATAGAAAACAAGACTCTTATTTTTTTAGTTGTTATTTTATTTTTCTCAATTACATGTAAAAACAACTTTTAACATTCATTAAAAAATTTTTTCAAGTTTCAAATTAACTCTCTCCCTCTCCTCCCTGGCTTAAGAAGGCAAGCAATTTGATATAAATTATACATGTGCAGTCATGCAAAAAAAAAATTCCTTATTAGCTGTGTTGTAAAAGAAAACACAGAGGAAAAAAACCCAAGAAAAATAAAGTTTATAAAGTATGCTTCAATCTGGATTCAGACTCCATGAGTTCTTTCTCTAGAGATGGGCAACAGTTTTTATCACAAATCTTCAGAATTGACTAAAGACAAGACTTTTAAGAAGCAAACAGATAACGAGAGAGTGCATTCCAGACTTGGAGGACAGACAACATGTAAAAAAATAGAGAAGTGAGAGCTGGAGAATTATGGATGGGAAACAGTAGGAAGGCCAGAATGTGAAAGGGGAACTGTGAAAAGTCCAGGAAAATGTGTCATATCTAAATCATGAAAACTTTTAAATTATCAACAGAAGAATTGGTATTTAATACTGGAGAAGATAAGGAGCCACAAGGGTATGTTGCAAGATAACTGTGGTTTAATTATAACAATTTGACTACTGTGTGAAGGGTGAATCAGACAGGGGAAAATTGTCTAAGGGAGGAGAAATGAGAAGGTTTATACAATAGTCTGGGCAGGAAGTGCTGAGAACTTTAACTAGGGTCAGGACTATGAATGGAAACTAAGGACAATATGAGAAATGTTCTACAAGTGGAGTTAACAAAAGCTTTGGCAATTGATTGGATATGGGGGAAGTAAAGAGTTTAGGATAACTCTAAGACTACAATCTGGTGTGCAAGAAGGGCTGATGGTGACAGAAATTAGAGTATGTGGGTTTAATGATGAAAAGTAATGAGTTCTATTATGGATATGTAGAATTTGAGTATGAAGGGCATTGAACATCATGGTTCAATGGAATGATTTGAAATTAGAGAACTTAAGTTCAAATTCAGTCTCTACCATTTATTACCTTCAAAACTTCTAAAAAGTTATTAATTTTCCTTGGATCTTAGTGTCCCCATCTGCAAAATAAAATGTTGGATGTTGTCTAAATCCCTGACTACTCTAAATCTATGAAATATGGAAAACCACCCTGGTGGAGATGTTGAACAGGCAAGATCATCGCAGATGGTGACTGCAGTGGTGAAATTAAAGATGCTTTCTCCTTGAAAAAAAAAAAAGCTATGGCAAATCTGGATGGCAAATGCTCAAAAGTCCACAAAGCCAAAGTTATGATTTTTCTAGTACTAATGCATAGCTGTGAGAGTTGGACTATAAGGAAAATGGAGAACCAAAGAACCAATGTTTTTGAATTCTAGTGATGAACACTTGAGAAAGTCCCTTGGACAGCAAGGAGATCAAATCAGTTAATACTAATCTAAACTCTTCAGTGGGAAGTCAAATACTGAAGCTGAAATTTAAATATTTTGGTTACATAATGAGAAGAAGGTTACATAATAAGACACATTGGAAAAGGCTCTGATGTTAGGAAAGATTGAAGGCAAAAGGAGAAAGGAATAGCAGAAGATGAGATGAATAGATATTACCAAGGAAGCAATATATATGAACTTAGATTGATTTTGAGAGATAGTGGAAGATGAAATGTCCTGGTATGCTGTGATGCATGGGAGTCATGGAGAGTTGAACCCAAGTAAATGACTGAACAAGAGCATAATTTCTCCATGCCCTAGCAAATTATCTGTTCTTGTGAAAGTGCTTTATTTATGGAGCTAAGAAATATGTATTTTCTTTAATTTTACCATTCAGACAATGCCACAGACCATTTAGCTCTAAATTCTCCTGCAGATTATTTAGTTCTATATTTTTCTTCTTATTTCTCTTTATGTTAAATATTTTTCTAGCTCAGAGTATGGAACATTCAAGTTTCCTACATTTACTATTTTGCAAGTTGTGCCTTTTCACAATTCAGTTAATTGTCTTCTATTCTTTTGCATGCTATTTTTTAGTATGTTAATATTTAATGTTTTTGGTTCATTGTTTGTGGTTCCTTTGGAAATAATGTGGTTACTCTATTAATCTTTCTTGATACTTTGACTTTTTATTTTTACTTTGTTTAGTAGTATGATACTTATTCTTCTTTTTTTGCATCAATTTCATGAATGTTAATTTTTCCCAGTCTCAAAAAAATTTCAATATCTTAGGACTTCCAATTTTATGTTACCTCTAATACAGATTTTCTAAGTGTATTTGATCTCAACTAGCTTATTTTTTTTTTCATTTTATCTTCTTAAATGCCATGTCTACCTCTTAAATTCTTTGAATATTGAGTTCAAATGTGATGGCTTCATTTCATTCATGATAGAAAAAGATCACTTTAGTTAGGTTGCCAAATCTCTTCCATTTTGCATCTCTCTGTTACTCTCCTTTTAGTTTCTTTTATAAATGCTTTAAGGATGGTGTAGCTTATTTGGGTACCACATCATTGAAGAAGATTATTTTCCTTTCAACTTCTTTTACTTTTTACTATTCTTCTCCATAAACAATTACAAATGAATATACAATCAAAACAAGTGCTGCCTTTGACTATATATACATATATGGAGATTTGAAATATATATATGTATATATTTCAAATCTCTACGTGATAAGTACAACAAATGTTTGCTAGCCAAGAAAGCTTCTGTGTCCATTTGGCTTCCTCATGGTGAGGCCTTTATATCAGTTATAATCCAATTTCCTTCAACTTAAGCAAATTTTTATTAAATGCCTACTATATGAAAAGCATTAGGCTAAGTGATAGTGATACAACAATCACTTAGAAATAAAGCAATCCCTACCCACAAAGGCACTTATATTCTCTTTCTATAAGAAAAATAATTATTAAATACTGGCAATGTTTCTATATTTATTCATTTCCTATATTCAAGTCATCAGCTTATTTTAAAAGGTTTAAAAGATGTTGCAGTCATACAAAAAGGTTGTTTCATCTATATCCTTCTAATTTGTTGTTTATGATCTTTGCTCTAACTAGTCAATGGTCTGAGAACCACAGACAACTGATTTTGAAATTATTTCCTTTTCTGTATTATCTGGTCATTTCCTATCTTTCTGATATATGATCAATTTCATTTTTGTGATGTTGTTCAATACACATTATGTCCAGAGTCTCTTTCAAATTTCTTCCTAAGGAAAGTATTCATAATTTAAACATGAAGCTTTTGGGCTGCTTAATAAGTGTTTAGTTCTTTTCATTTATTAATCTGTAAAATGGTGATACTGATACATTTTCCACCTTCCTCCTTTCCAACTTCACAAAGAAAGTTACTGTGTATCAAAAATATATTTTGATTTGGTTTGCAGGAATGAGTCATGTTCTTTTCAGAATTTCTGTACTTCCGCTTCTGCAACAAATATTGATACTTAAGTTGTATTATTCTCAAGAATGGGTCTTTCTTTTTTCTCCTCCTGCATACTGAATTCAATCAATCAATTAATAAGGATTTTAATACCTAGTAGCCCATTGTGCTAAATGTTGGGGATACAAAAAGAGGCAAAAGAGTCCATGTGTCAAGGAATTCACAAATTGCGAAGAAGTGTCCCAAGAAATCTTTTTGTTATCTTGAAACACACAGGAAAAAAAAATACTTTTTTGCCTTTCCAAGGGGAACTTTTGCTCTGTGCTTCCATCTAGTTATAATTTTTTTGTGTCTTTTTGATTCATTTATGGAGGGAATTTCAATATGATTCAATTCCTTCTGTAATCTATCACTTTGTTTTTCATTGGATAAAGGTTCCATATTTGTAATACAATTAATATTCATAGATGGACAAACACCTATGATTCTAGTACCCTTGAGGTTTTATTCTGCTACTCTTTCACTGTTGTAGAAACAGAAAGGAGCTTGAATTAACTCCACAGAGTAAATAAAAATCTTATTTCTTACTTATTTCAATTTCATTTATTTATACTTAAATCTGCAAACTGAAAAAAATAGGAAATTGATAAACATAAAGACAATGCTTCTCTTTATTACTAGGTGTTAGAGAAAGAGAATGTACCTTGTGGGCAGGTACTGTTTTGTTTTAGTCTGTATGTTTAAGCACTTAATATAATGGCTTGCAAGATTGTAAGCACTTAATATTTGCTGTTATTTTTAGTCATTTTTCTTTGTGACCTCATTTGTGATTTTCTTGGCCAGGATACTGGAGTGGTTTGCCATTTCCTTCTCTAGCTCATTTTATATATGAAGAAATGAAGGAAACAGAGTTAAATGACTTCCTCGGGGTCACATAACTAGTAAGTGTCCAAGGCTAGATTGAACCTCAGGTCTTCCCGACTCTATTCATTCTGCTTACCAGTTGCCCCATTTAGTAAATTTAATTAATAATAAACCTTTGTTGAGGCCAAAAAACCCTAGGAACTATATTAGTTATTGGATACTTGATTAACAAATATTTCGGTCTTCATTACCAAATGTTTCCCCCTGACCAAGAAATTCATTACCTGGTGACCAATAGTATTGTTGCTTTCCATACTTAGCAAGGATGCTCCTGGGGCCATCAGTATAAGCTGTCTCCAAGCCTGCATTCAAAAAGGCTTCACAACTTGGTACAACCTGTCAGTTTTCCCTTTATAGGCAAAACATCTAAAAAACCAGGGGTGAATCAACCCATGTTACTGTGAAGCATCAGGGTAGAAATGTTGTGGAAAGATAGAGTGGCAGATAGGGAACCTCAAGATGGATTATTGTAGGTACTAAAGGCTGGACATTAGGAAGATGAGAACAGCAGACAGTTAAGATGACCAAAGATTCGAAGGTGACAGAGGATACATTATTGAAATGGAAAATGGATGCTACAGATCATTGTTTTTTCTTTGTTTTCAAAGAAGACCATGGCATAGGAACAAGACTATGAAGGAAAATAAAATTGAAGCAGGGGCAATGAACTGAAAGTATCCTCTACCTTTAATCAGGAGCAGTGATATGCTAATATGCTAATAATGCCCTCACCCAATTTGCAGGGCTTCATAATGCCTATATTTTTAATGATGTCTTCATGATGTCTTCATGAGTACATTGGAAAATGTTCAACAACAAGCTTTCTGAGGTTGGGGAATGATCCTACAAACATTTCTGTTTAATTTTCATTATTAACATTTTCTTCAACATTTTCTTACTTCTAAACAATATAAATAAATGAACGTATGAATAAATAAATAAATACAATTCTGTTTGCTGATTTCTAAGTTGTAAATGCTCATATTGAAAATCTAATAGTTGGCTCTCCCAAGCTGATTTGACGTGGCTCCATGTATTCATGTGTGTCATCATCATTTGTCTTCATATCAATCATGAAAAGTAAATTTTAGTAATTATGTTTGAAAAATCTCAGAAGCTTTCTTTTATTTCATAATATATATTCTTTGGGATGACAGAGTACTTTAGACTTTCTCTCTTTAGGGAGCCCCCAACTCTGAAAATTCATCTTTTCTTCTCATGATAAGCATGGAGGACCTCCTCATAATTTCATGGTGTTTAGCCAGAACCTTGTTCTCAGATGTTCCCCTATCTTCTAAAGCAGGAGTTCTTAACCTAGGGTTTGGGAACTTAAAAAAAAAACTGTTTTGATGATTTTATTTCAAAATGTTTGAGTTTTTTGGTAGTTTTATTTTTATTTTGTTTGTTTTAAAAACTTTAGTCTGAGAAGGGTCAGTGGGCTTCCTTAGATTGCCAGAGTCCATGACACACAAAAAAAGGAGAAGAGATCCTGCTATTACATAGTTAGTGGTCTTTCTTCTTCCCTTCATCTTCTGAGATGTATTCCTTTCTTACCTCCTGAGGCAAGTGTCCATTCTCTTCCTACGTTTTTTTCCCCCTTGGAATCTTCTTTTAAGATACATCTTCTATTTTCCTCAAAGAACATTTCCTTTTGTAAAGAGTAAAGAGGCATCCTCCAGTCCTTTCACCCTTGTCTGAATTTTTTACGTGGGTAATTGTTACTTGACTCTAAAGAAACACAAACAAGTGTACTTTCTACAGGTCACTGGAACATTCCCCTTGCCCTCTACTCTTGCCAAAACTGAAAGCCTTAGATCTTGCCTGTTCTTTCTGCTCCAGGCTGTGGCAAGCTGCCCATTTGGCTCTACTTATTCCCTACACCTGGGAATTCTATTGCCAAGGACTCCTAAGCAAAGCTTTTCTACACTGGATTTTTTCTTGGGCTTTCTAACTTTTTTGTACATAGCTGGCACTACTTTTCCAGGTCTTTTGATGATCAATTAGCTGACTCTTGCCAACCCTGTGATGCAAACAATTGCAGCCTTCAGCTGCTATCATCAGAAATATTCTAAAGAAATACTCTCATTGCTTGCCTCTTTCTTCTATTTTCACAGCTAAATTGATATTCCTGTATTATACCAGTGTCTTCTGACAAAGGATAGAGTAAAAGCAGGGAGCTGAGAAGAATCTAAGCAGCTTCATTGGATAGAGTTGAGTCAGAAAGATCTGAGTTCAAATGTAGCCTCAAACACTACTAGCTTTATAACTCTTAGACTCTATTGGATTCAGTTTTCCCAACTATAAAATGGGGATAATAATAACACCTACCTTCCAAGGTTGTTGTGAGGATCAAATGAAATCATAATTGAAAAAATATATTTTTATATTATATCAAGAATGTTTTAAGTTAAATTTCTTGATAGTAAAGATTCCTTGATAGTAAAAATTGTTCAACAGAGGATAGATTATTAAAATAAGATCTTAGGTTCTCCTTAGAGCATGAGTTCTTATTCTTGTATTGTTATTATTGTTTGTCCTTCAGTCTCAAAGAGGAGCATGACATCAGGGACGTGAGGCCATGACATGCAAGTGGATTGGATTTAAGTAAGGGAAGGCTGTGCAAGGTCACCTACCTCACTTTCCCTTCCAGAGTCATCTGGATCCAATGGTCAGATATAGATGAGAACAACATATGAGATAACCTGGATGCAGGGGGAGATCTTATCAGTGATATCTGAAAGAGAACAGGTTCCACAAAGATTACAGAAATACAAATGTCTTGACTTTTGAAAAGGGGGAGAAATGAATTACATATGTTGGATCAATGAACTTGACTCCATTTCTTGGAAAAATTCTGGAAAAAATCATTAAAGAGATGGTTGATAAGTATCTAAAAAAGGAAATTGGTGATTATAAAGAACCAGAATGACTTTATCAACAATAAGTCAAGTTAGACTGAGCTCATAGTACTTTGACTTAGCTCTTAATCTTTTATGGGCATATTGGAGTCCTTGATCAGAGGGTGAAGTTGATGGCCCCTTCTCAGAATAAGGTTTTATTGCCTATATTCTAATGGAAAGAAATGCTAAGTTTCAGTTAGAAGTTATTGAAAACTAAGATGTAATTTTTTTTCACTGATCCTCTGAAATCTATTCATGGATAGGGTCCTTGGAGTTCAAGTGAAGAACTTCTGACTTGGAGGGAGCCTTTTGAGACAAGATAAGCAATTCTGTTAACTGAGTTTTATTCTGATTGGATGACTTACCTGTCCTTAGAGGGCAGGTATTAGAGCTAGGTACTTTTTTTAAAGCCTGGTTTAATAAAAAAAAAAAAAAAAAAGCCTATAAAGGTATTAAAAACTTGGAAAAATTGACAAATTTCAAGGATTTGGTTATTTACCTAAAGTTATTGACCTAAAGTCATTCTGGTTTGATTGATGTAACCATATATTTAAAGTGTTCTCTGCTTAACCTATTTGTGTTTTGACCACTAGATTTTTTCTTGTCACCCGTCCTAGAAGGTTAACAAGGGACCTAAAAATGGAAGAAATCTCATACAGTTAACATAACTTTGGAATCCATGATTGGAACTACAAAGGGAAGAAACTTAAAACAAAGATCCCACATTGGCCTGCCTGGACCTTGGACAACTAAATTCTAAAAGATTCAGACCCTCAGACGTTTATCCTGACAGAGTTAAGAACACAGTTCACATTTGGGATATCTTTAGGGTATGTTTCCATGTTGGAATTTAACTATTGCTACCTTCTTGGAATGTTAACTATTGAACTGATGTCACCTAAGAGTTCAGTTTGGTCTAAGGATCCAGGTGTCCAGCATGATTTTTTTTTTTTTGGTGTCACTCCTTGGTCCTCCCATGTTTGGAGAGAAAACATCTCACTAACACCATCATTCATCAACCCTGATCCCTGGAAGTTGGAGACCTCAAATAACTTTAACCACCAGGGCTGTTGCTAACCAAGTGTTTTCCTCTGCTCATTTTCAGCATCACTTCCAGTCTCTTCCACTCTGCCTCTTCTGCCAGGCTAGCAGTTCTGCTCTCTCTTCACTTTCTCCTCTTTACAATCTTAACTCTATGGTTGATGAGTTCAAGGGCACACAACCTTTCACAGTTAATTCCCTTGCTTTCTTGCAATACAAATTTATGTTTGTTAATACTTAATTTTTGATCAACACAACCATGTATCTTCTCTGCTTATATTCCCAAGCTACTAAATATTATTGGAAGAAGTCAGACCACATGTGTAAACAGATCTACAAAAAAAAATACCTTAATTGTATTGTATTATTTGTATTGCTGTATTATTTCTTGACTAATTCTCTCTTCCTCTTGATATTCCAAACCTTCTGCATTCAAGTCTCCAAAGACTCCTTGAATTTCCTTTTTCTCAGAAAATGTTTATGCCTTCCATTTCAAAACATAGATAGACCATCTACTGTGAGTTCCTTCTCCTCTACTTCTTAACTCAAGTTTTAGCTGCATCTTCAATTATCAAATCCTCATTTACTTTTGTCTCTGAAGATGAAGTAGGTAGGCCAAAGAAAGCCCTTCTCTCCAGACCAGGATCCCATTTCTTTCTATATCTTCCAGGAATGAGGCCCATTAGTCATTCCTTCCATCCTTTCATCTTTAATTTCTCCCTATCTATAGGGCTTTTCCTGCATACCTACTGACATGCTCAGGTATGCTCAGTTTCTAAATCCTCTCAAGTTCGTATCTTATATAATAGGGCCTTAGATGCCAAATTGCTAGGGAAAAAAATTGTCTACAGTTTCTGGCATCTAACCTCATTTTTCAGTCCTTTAAAATTTGGCTTGGAGCCTGTTTGGCATTTAAACCTATTCACAACCTGGAATCCTGTTCCCTCTCTGGTCTTCTTATACATCTCTCCTTTTCATGTACTCTAATCTGCCATACTGGATTATTAGCTTTTCTAGTCCCACAGAACTCTATCCCCTATCTCCATGACTTTGTATTGTTGATTCCCCATGCTTGAAATGAATTTTCCCTCACTTGCTCTAGCCTGTATCTCTTCATCTGTCTATTTGTATGTATGTATGTATGTATGTATGTATGTATGTGTACATATGCAATATACACATGCACATATATATTATGCATATATAAGCATATATTATATGTATATACAAATACACATACATGTTTGCATGTACCAGCAAGCACATTATATATTAAATGCCCACATAATATGCATGTGTTTTATATATAACAACATGTATATATATTTGTCTATGTGTATGCTATACACACAAACACATGCATGTATGCACACACTCACATATACATGCTAGACATATAATTTTTGTGCCCCAGCTTTCCACTTACTCCAATCAATATAATGATTACAAGGACAAATTTTTTTTTTTAATCTCAATTTTTAGTATAACTTTTATAAGAGCTTAGTAAATGTTTGTTATATTAAATTGAAAATGATTTAATAGTTCAATAAACCTATTGAACAAAAATACTGGGTAAATCTTCCTATTTATTTATGCATGTTGTGCTTTTATCCACTGAATATAGGTTATCAAGAGTTGACCATAATTCTGTCAATGTAGTTTACTATTTCTCAGATGAATGTAAAAAAACAAGAGTGATTCTGATTTTAAGACAAAAACTGAATGTTTTGAAATCTCAAGCAATCTTCCTATCTGGTTCCATGCAAAGAAAATCTGGGCCAAGTCTGAACTAAGCTAGTTTGCTCATTCCTTGTTCTATAGATATTATGCAACTATCTTTTGGCCTTTCAGCTGTTGACTTTTATCCAGCTCCATAATAAAATGACAAATAAGGTTAGCCTGCAGTCTACAGCAGGAACATGTGAGAAATTGTGAAAGAGAACAAATGCCAAATAAATGAGGTTATCCAGGTATGGAACTAGAGAAAGGCTACCTTAGTGTATGAAGTCTTCATTGTGTCAGTATCTTGTGGCACAGTTTAGGTGGGGAACAGAGGGATTTGGATGAAATAAAGGAATAGATCAGACTTTTCCAAGCATATAGAGCTCTACTGCAATAAAGGAGAGAACTGGTCAATGAAAACTCAGTCCTTGGAGCATGAGAGTCTGCCTTACAGGGCTTGCTTCTGGAAGTTCATGATAACTAGAAATGGGTTTCTGTCTCAGAACATGCAGTGACTGTTTTTTGTTGGGATGCTGAAGGAAATCCTTTTAATTGGTGTCTGAGGCAGAGTGCTGTGGTGGACAGATACAAAGGAGGGCAGTAGAATTGTTGAAGTTCAGAAAGGGGACCCCAAAAAGTTGGGGGTCACATACTGGTGTCATAATGTGTCTCAAAAGAATTTGCAGACTTGAACCCATCTCCAAGTCAAAGGCCAAAGTTTATTGTAACTGTTAACACCAATTGAAGCTGGCTAAGTTCCAAAAATGTAGCAAAGAACCTGGAGCCAGGAGACAAATTTATCCAGTTCTTCATGCCATTGATATGTTAATTTTATGTCCTAGAGGTAGAGCTGAGGAGTGTCTCAGGAAATGGGTTATCACTGACCAGCACTTTATGTATCTGACAGTCAGCAATGTTTGTAGGACTATCCTAAAGCCAGAAGACTTTAGAATCATTGACAGACAGACTTAGAACACCAGCATTCTAAGGTCAGGGGACCTTAGAATTATTGCTATATTTCCCCCAGAAGCTGTATCCTATGAAAACCATGGCTCATAACTTATTTTATAGGTAAATTTTAGCCTTAGGGACTTGACATAACTTGGATTTCTGACTGGATTACCTCCAGAGGGTGGGACTATGGAACTAAACTGATCTTGATTATCAGAGTCTTCTTCTAGCCCTTAATTTTTATCAGTTCTTTAGTTTCTCTCTGCCAACCACACCCAAAATTCAGGACCTCATTATATATTTATACATACACACATATATATGTCATATAATATTGTTATTAGTCAAAATTCCATTATTTTCTCTTTAAATTCTTATTCTTTAATTCTTCTAACTAATTAGTTGGCCACATTTATTATGCACATTTTTGTTAAAAATAATTCTATCTCTCTCAGGTCACTAAGGCCTTGTAGTTTTAGCTTGTAGCTAAAATATTTAGACTAGAAAAATCTCCTTGGTTTTAATATGTTATAATATTGCTCCTTACATTGACCTTTCCATTTCTCCCAGTTATTTTCATCTCTTTCTTTCATTTTTAACTATAGAATAAATACAGCTGGTATTTGTTGACTAGTAGGAAGCAATGACATATGCAGCATAATAATTTGAAAGTAGAACTCTTAGAACCTACTCAGAAATATTTTCCCTACCAGTACTTAGAAGTGTCTGAAGTTTCCACCATTTAAATCTTTCCTTTCCATGTAAGTATTCATTAATATTGATGAATTTATCAGATTAATTCCTAAAAATTCCATTCCAGTAGAAAATAAGCTCCTGGAGGGAAGGAACTGTTTGTCTATAGCAGTGGCACTTAAGTGGCACTTAATAAGTATTTACTGAATTTAATTGAACTGTCCCTAAGGAAATGGGCTAGTTGTTCAGGTAAGTTTTTATGGAAAAGTGTGCTGAATAGTAGTTGGGAAAGAACAGGTCCAGAGTAATAACCTTAGGGGGGGAAAGGGGAGGGATGTATTCTGCTAAAAATAAACTTCAGAGCAAGAAGTACAAACATCTCTTATTTGCTAATTATATCAATTACTATGTACTCTATATTTATCAGTAATTCTTTTAAAGACCTGATGTTAAGAATTCACAGTGTACACTGCCTCACACCTAATCTGTATCCTAAGTATTTCTGCCTTTGGATGTAAGGTTGGGATAGGAGATAGAGTGGGATAGGGAAAGAATATATTATGATAGCTTAATTGTGAGAATGCTCTGAACTCTCCTCTTCATCTTCTCTGAGTTCTCCAATGTTCCTTTTGCTTCAAATAAACATTAGTCTCAGTCTTCTCTGCCCCAGGTTGTACCTTCTTTAGCTTTTCAAACTCTCTGCAATGGGGTATATCTAGTTTCGGGGGGTCATTTAGGTCTTCTTCAGCTACAAAGTCTGATCTCCATGATCCTGGCCACTGGCCAACAAGATCTACTCATTCTCCCATTTAAATTTGCTTCTGGGCATACTCTGAGGTTCTCATAATCTCACTCTTCTGGACTTACTCTTGAGGAAGAGAACACAGAGATCAAATTCCTCTGTCCAATCAAAAATATTTTCTAGCATGAACTGGGCCAGATGCTCTGGTCTTCTTGTTGTTTATTCATTTTCAGTTCTGTCCAACCCTTCCTGACCTCTTTTGGGGTTTTCTTGGCAAAGATACTGGAGTGGTTTGCCATTTCCTTCTCCAATTCATTTTACAAATGAGGAAACTGAGGCAAACAGGGTTAAATGACTTGCCCAGAGTTACACAGCTAATAAGTATCTGAGGCTGGATTTGAATTAGGTCTTTCTAATTCAATCCAGTGCTCTATCCACTGCACCACTTGGCTGCCCTAGTCATCTTCACTGAAAACAGGAATCATGGCCAACCTCCAAAGAGCTGCATGCAATCAGGAATTGGAATTGTTACCCTCTGTAGAACATTTCCACAGCTAACATTTCACTGTCTCCTCAAGAAACCAGTTCTAATTCTTCTCACCTGATCTCTGCTCTCATGGATCATATTCAGAGCATACCTGCTAAAAGGGATGCTCCAGATAAACCCCTCTCCATTCCCCATGAATATCAAAGAAGGAACTTTATAGGGCTTTAAACTTCCCTTATAAGGCAATGGGGATGTTTTGCATGTACTCTGCATTGGGCTTTTCTACTTTTAAAGCTACTCAAAAGACCCCATAACTGTTCCTACAACTTCTGTACTGTCCTCATAAATCCTTCTAGACCAACAATGTGATGAGAAGCACTATCTATTGGAGGCTAGCTCAACAACCTACACTTGTGGCATGGATACCAGTGTCATGAAAAGATAGTATTTCTCTAAAAATTTTATAAAGGAGTAGTGGAGGAGTCTCCCAGTCATGGGGTAGTAAGTTCATATCATATCAGCTCCATGAATAGCTGACAGTCCCCAAGTGCTAACACAGAGATTCCCCTGAGATATCTTCTGTAGTGTATTTCATTTCCTTTAGCCTCAACACATGACATATCTTATACTTATCACCTAATTTCCTATTATTCTACTCTGATATATTTTAGAGCATGGACAAAGTCATGGTCACTTGGTGTTTGGTGCTTATTTTCATAAGATGATATAGACTATATCTACTGTCTACATCCCAGCTTCTTAAACTGTGGGTTGTGATTCCATATGGGATCTTGTAACTCAATATGGGGGTTGCAAAATTATGATTTATTATCAGTAAATGTTTGATTTGTATACCTATTTTATATACCTAGAGTCATGGAAAAATTGCTTGGGCAAAAAGGGATTACTAGAAGAAAAAGTTTAAGAACCTCAGTCTATATCAAACACTTGAATGAATATTTAAAAAGGTAACCCATGCCAAATATTTAGATATTTAATCATACGAAAATAATTGTATGATTTTTCCCTTCTCTCCCACCCCCCCCACGGGTATTTGACATAATAGAGACATGGGTATTTTTTCCCTATAAGCAATGAGTCTGCCCAATTTTTTAATAGAATATTTTTTTTAAACAATTGGACCATCAGTTAGAATTTAGATGTATCTGTTATATTCATTCATTCACTGAATAATGCCTCCTGGCTGATTCTATACAGCTCATTATGCATCACTTAACCAGTCCGGGTGCCATATGACATCTTCAAATGGGTTTCAGGATTATGTAAGTAATGACACACAGACATGTAGACCAAACTCTCCTAGATAGTCAATGCCAGAGTGAAGACAATAGCCCTACATTCCTTGGGCACTCAAGTCAGAGAGGGTAGCCTGGGAGGCCACCCTGCCTTCAATCAGTGTCATAGATTGTTATTGTCTCTAACAGGGCTGAGTCAGCACTCTGCTCTCAATTAAGGAAGCAGAAACAGTGACTTCCATCCTCAGAAAGGGTACATGGCAGACCCTCCAATCTAATTACCATGGCTGCCTTGAATTATTTCTGATGGACATTTTGTGAGACCAAATCACCTTCTGCAAGCTCTATCAGGCAGCTGCTATTCACACACATAACAACCCTCCAACCCACCAAGCAAATGGCAAACTCTGTAGAACAACGTGCTTCTGTATGACTACTTTTACACATTAACTGGTATCAGATTAGCACAGGGTCCCCTAAAGAGGGATCCAAAGATCTTAGAGGATTTCTAAGTTTGCCTCAATTGCTATAGGATCTTAGAGGATAGGAAACTTTCTTGGGAAAATGAACAGGAACAGATTAAATTTAAGTCCTGCAGGGACAGAGCCTTTATTTTTTAAAAATGGAGCCAGTAATGTATATTGTACATTTGCTATATTTAGTTTATAAATTGAAGTGCGTGCATATTTATAGTACACATTATTTTCTGCCTGCCCACTCAGCACATGTTCTGAAAATAAATGGTTTATATTCTATCATAACATCTCCCAGGGCTCCCAGCAGCACAGAGGTGCAGAGAATTTATTAGTCAGTATCACTAACTATCCTTTACCCACATTTTACTTGTATTTTCTGCCTTCAGAACTTTGTGTTAATTAGATAAATTGGACAGGGGCACAGGAACAGACCTCCTTGTGTGATTTATGAGTAAGAAAACACAATGTAAAATGAATGTTTTTCATTTGACTTGTTTTGTTTTTTCAGTCAGCTTGTCTTACTCAAAAGCAACAGAAGACCCCTGATTTCATTTCTATTTCAAAGCACCATCACCACTGAACATCTGCTTTTGCTGGCAGTTTAGACTGTCTTGCCTGACTCTGTGTCTGCCTTCAAATGAATGTCTAAAAGACGACTCATTCATGTGTAGTTTCATAAGGGACAGGTATTATCATGTCAGTTTGCAGCCATTGTGAATATTCCTTCCAAAATGTTTCCAATGGCACTTGATAGGTGTCATGGACTTTTATGAAACTTACCCAGTCACTTCCTTTTTGACTGTGTTTGAAATTACTCTATGTCTCTGTTTCCTGGCCTCTGGCTGAATCTGGTGATGTAAATAAGTTCATATGGCTGGCACGGAAAGGGAGAAGGTGTGGGTTACTAGAGCCACTGTATCAAAGACACATGCATGGTTTCAACCAAAATTAAGAACAGGAGTGCCTTGTAGAGACAGACACTCCTGAAGTTTTTCTTTAGATCAAGACTGCCTAAGGGAAAGTTTGCCCCTCCCATCTTGATCCTTCTTCCCTTTTTCCTCTATCCTCTCTTCCCCCTCCCCACCAAAACCCCAATTTCCTTAGAGAATGTAACAAATCTAAGGTTAACCTCTCAGAAGTTATAGACAGACTTTGTCTCAGAGGAAACAAGGGATCAAGAAAGAAGTGGATAGGAATCTAGCTTCCCAAATATAATCCCAACCAATTCTGAATTCTCTGTGCAGAACCTTCCTAGGTCATCAGCTGTTAAACCTTGTCCCATGGATTAATTGACTTGATGTCATTGCTAGGATACAAAACATGATGAAAAACATTTTGTTTCTTTAACCTCACCATCAGAGAAGCCTAGTACAGTTATATCAAACTTTGCCTACAATCACCTTACATTTTTTCTATACTACTATGATATGGAAATGCCTGTTTTATTTCTTAAATTCAGAATAAAATAAATTTTAAAAAATTAATAGAAATGGGGGCCACTAAATTATACACAAAGATCCCCAAAGCATATTGACTTAGAAAACCCAACATTACCTATTTTCTATTGTATCTTAATTTATTAAACATTTCCCCATTACATTTTAATTTGGCTCTAAGTGCGTTTGGCATTGCTACTTTTGTGGTTGGCATCTCTGATCTAGCACACAGAAAGCTGGTCTTGAAACCAGGAATATTTGGGTTCAAGCCCCCAACCATGGAGGTATTTATTATTTGTATGGCTTTGGACAAGCAATGTAAACTCTCAGTAGCCTAAACAACTGCCTAAGATAATGAGTTCCTGGGCAGGTGAAGGTCACTGAAATCTCCCTAGTATAGAAGAAATAAAATTATAGGTCAGATCTGAAAAAAAAATTAAAACAAAACTTCAGCATTTATACTGTCCTCCAACAATGGGACATTTAGAAATAGATGTAACGCCTCCCTTTTTGAGCAAGTTCTCTGTCAAAAATCTCAAAAATCCACAGCCTCAGATTCTTTCCATCCTTTCCCACTCAACTTTAAATAGCAGCAAGTGATTTCTCTCTTTCCAAATAAAAAAAAAGAAAAAGAAATATCTGAGTTAATCACTTTGTTCCAAAGACCAACTTCTCATAAAAATGCTTTATCACTAAAAATGCCATTCAGTTAAAAAAAAATAATTTAAAAATTGTAATGTTGCAATCAGCATTTCTTCACCTGTTTTTTTTTTCTTTTTTAAGAATCACAGTTATCCTCATTTAACTGAATGAATATTTGCTAACATCATTTATTGGAAAACAAATTATTTTAAATGAATATGATTTTCCCCTTTTCCTTCATTCAAATAATAAAACATTTGTGAAAGAACCCACTATCTGCAGCACACTGTGCTAGATACTGAGATACAAAGAGAAAGAAGGCATAATATCTGCCCTCAAGCCTATTACCCTGATAGTAAAGGAGATGAGACACCAACAGCCTCATGCACCAGCCAGGAGTCTTCAGTGGCAAGTGCCAGCGTGCACGTGCTCTGGGGGTAGGCCCAGGTGTGGAGATTCAAAGGGGATGAGTTGGAACACAGGGGAGAATTCAGACAATGGACACCTGATTGCACTTATTTTACCCTCCAGCAGGTCTGTGGTAGCCGAAGAGTTTGCCTCCCATGGGGAATGGGGGGAAGGGTACAGAATCTCTCTTACATTTGGTAATAAAAAGATAAAGATGCAAAATGAACATGTCTGAAGTAAGACAGAAACAGAAATAAGTGACAGATATAGACAGACACAGAGATAGACAGAGACAGGTAGAAGGAAGGAGAGCTAGAGATCCAGAAATGAAGGCAAGTAGAATACATTCATTAAAAAAAACAAAACAAACAAACAAAAAAAAAACCATTTCCTTATGAGTAATATGGGAGAGAAAAATCAGAACAAAAAAAAAAAGAATACCACGAGAAGAAAGAAAAATAGAAGAAAAAAGAAAAAGGAAAGTGAACAGAACATGTATTGATTCACATTGTCTCCATATTTCTCTCTCTGGATGTAGATGATGTTTTCCATCCAAAATTTATTGGGATTGCTTTGGATCACTGACCTCTGAGAAGAAGTAAATCTTCCATAGTTGATCAATGCACAATATTGCTATTACTGTGTAGAATGTATTTCTGGTTCTGCTTGTTTTGCTCAGTATCAGTTCATGTAAAATCTTCTAGCTCTTTTTTAAAATCAGCTTGTTCATCATTTTTTATAGAACAATATTATTCTATTACTTTCATATACTATAACTTATTCAGCATTTCCCCAATTGATGGGCATCTACTCATTTTGCAATTCTTTGTCACTGCAAAAAGAGCTGCTACAAACTGTTTTGCTCATGTAGGTCCTTTTCTCTCCTCCAATAGCACTATAGGAGTTTCTATTGCTTTTTGGGCATATTTTCAAATTGCTTGAATCATTTCACTACTCCACCAACAATGCATCAGTGTCCCAGTTTTCCCACATCCCCTTCAACATTTATTATTATCTTTTCCTGTCATCTTAGCCAATCTGAGAGATGTGAGGTGATAACTCAGAGTTGTTTTAATTTGCATTTCTCTAATCAATAGTGATTTAGATGATATTTCAAATGAAATTTCAAATAGATAACTTTGATTTCTTCATCTGAAAATTTTCTGTTCATGTCTGTTGACTATTTCTCAATTGGGGAATGACATGTATTCTTATAAATTTGATACAGTTCTTTGTATATTTTCAAAATAAGGCCTTTATCAGAAACACTGGTTGTAAAAAAATTTCTTTCCTATGTTTGTACTTCCCTTTTAATTTTGTTTGTGTTAGTTTTGTTTGTGCAAACCCTTTTTAATTTAATGTAATCGAAGTTGTCCATTGGGCATTTCATAATGTTATCTGGATTTTCCTTGCCCATAAATTCCTTGTGAAGGCAAGTAGTGAGCAGCCAAAGAGAGTATGTGAATTGCCCCCAAGGACCCTTTGGTTTTTGGTGGTGCACAGGACAACTGGGACTGAGTGCTTTCTTAGACAGCATGTACTCTGGCTCTGAGAACTGAATAGTATTCAGTAGCGCTGCTTATGGCATCCCCATTATGGCAGACATAAGTAAAAATATATTTGTGGGATATATATATGTATATATATGTATACACATATATATGTATATATATATATGCACATACATATGTATATATATGATACTTGCAGTATATATATATATATATTTACATATATATATAATATACTTCAGAGTGGTATATGAAGTACACAAGAGAAGTTCAAATTATATTCTAAACTAAAGGAGTTTAGGCTCATAGTGTTTCTGAGGCTGAACTGGAATGCTGAGGTCATTTCAGGGAGTATGTACATAGAGCTCATTTGGAAACTTCCAGGAATTCATAGCTTGGAATTCTGGGATGGCTGCTTCCTTCCAGCCATGTAAGGACAAAATGCAGTAAGGATTTGGTGCTTTAACATCATATGGCAAAGCTTGAATGGTGCAGTGGCCCTCTCTGGCATCAGTACAATAGCAGGAGGATTAGCTCTGGTACCTATGGGGAGGAGGGGAAGGGAGAGAAAAAAGGGGAGGAAGAAGGGAGAAGGGAGAAGAAAGGGGAGGAAGAGGGAGAGAAAGAAGGAGAAGAAGAGAGAGGGAGAGAGAGGTGATGCTTCTAGTGCTTTCCTGTCCATGATTCTTCTGAGGGGCTATTAGTGCAATGTCTCTAGACCCCTGTAAAAGGAGGTAAGGTCATTTATTCTCTTGATCCTGCTCGCTATGTGCAGTATGGATTTAACTTTCATTTAGGCCTCTGTCTTTCCTGCTTTAGGACCTGTCTGTGACCAAACATGATTCTCAAGATAGATGTATCTAAGCTTTCAGGTGACCTTAGGAATTTGAAAGGTCCTAGAGAAAAGCAATATACAGTAATACTTGACTGTGTAAAACCTGATGGTAAAATTCAGGGCAGGTTTAGTTTTGAATGGAATGATAGTTCAGAGAGAATATAAAATGAAAAACGCCTTACCAGCAATCCCACAAACTGCTTTATATTCTGATGAAATTTGAGTATCACTCTCCTAGCATAGTGTAACAATAGTTGTAAGTTACTAAATACTGTTTGCAAATCATCTCATTAAGGTGTACTGTGAGTCTTTTATGTCTAGCATTCTTTTTGTGTGCAGGAATAAATTATTTGCCCCATACCTGACTATATTGTACACTGGGGCCTTTTTTTTTTTTCTCCCTTCCCTTTTGGGGAAATCTTAGACTTGTGAATTATCACCTAAGGCATAAGATATTTTTCTGGAGGGAATTAATGAGCTGAAAAGAGTGAGAAAGGGGAATTTAATCCATGTAATTAGAAGCAGGCTCACCCTGGGACTGAACCTGGTCCAAACCACATGTTTGCATAGAGAAGTGAGAGTGGTGCTATCAATACCCTAGCCTCTAGCAATGTCTCAGTGCTAGAATGGATTTTAATATTATAGATCCAGAGCTGGAAGAGAGAGACCTCAGCAGTCATCAAGCACAGCTCCCTCATTGTACAAGAAGAGAAATGGAGGCCCAAGGAAGTTAAGTGACTTGTTCAATATCACACAGGTTGTTTGTGGCTGAGTTGAGACTTGAACCCAAGTCTTTAGAGTCAGTGATCCACTTCTAGGTGGGGCAGAATGGGGAAAGTCTCATCATAAGAAGTAGAATTTTCATCCTAAAATAAAAGATGCATTAGATTGGAAACACCTAGGTTTTTAAATACACACACACACATATATGTATATATTTTAAATTGAATTCTATATACTTTTTAAAATCCTATATTAATAATGATATTCTGATTAAAATAAAAATATAAATAATTAACACTTTCTAGGTTAAATTTCATATCTGTCACATTGAAAGAAATCCAAAAAAATTAAAATTAAAATTAAACTCTGACAATTGTTGTATGGACTGTGGAAATATAGGCACACTTAAATTTGTGGAGATGTAAATTGGTCCATTAATTCTGGAAATCAATTTGGAACTGTATCTCTGAAGTATGTAACCTTGCCTCAAAGATATCAGAGAAAGAAAGAAAGAGGAAGGGAAAGACCTATATGTAAGAAATATACATAGAAGTTTCTTTGGTTGAAGCAAAAAAGACTATAGTCAAGAGATGTGCCCATCAATTCACAGGAAAATCTGTGATTTAGGGGGGAAAGAACAGAACCAGAACAATGTATACAGTAACAATACTACGGTAAAGAAAAACAATTTGGAAGATTCGACAACTCAGATCAATGAGTTGTACACATATAGTGCTCAATAGTACTCATCAGAACTACAGAGGATCAATAATGAAGCATCCTATCCACCTTCCAAAACAGGAATGGTGGACCCAAAATGCAGAATAAGATATATTATGGCTTTGTTTTATTATATTATTATTTTGTGTCTATTTCTAACCCCCTTTTTGGGAGGAAGAGGATTCAGAATGGGGAAAGCAAACAATAGTGTTGCAAAAAAGGAGGGGGAAGAAATAAAAGAAGATCATTGAATAATCTTATTAAAATGTACAGAAGTAAACAGAAAGAACTTGTGAGGGAAACAGGAAAAACAGGGCAGCTCTGAAAGTAACATGTTGAATTTACATATAATATAAAATCAAGCTACATATAACTAAAACCCACAATTTTATATATAATTTTTGTTTCTATCCTAATTTATATGTGGAAATGTTATCTTTCTGGGTGTTTGTTGAATTCAGAATGTAAAACTTTAAAAAATGTACTTTATTCAAAATTACAGGTAAAAAATATTAAAAATGAGAAATACAAAATAGTACCAAAATTTCTAGTATTGGGTTCATTTTCTTTACTTTCCACATTCCCTATTGTAATAATTTGGTTATTTGTTTTTCTTTTTGAACCTAGTTTTATTCAAGTCACTATTAAAAGTATTATATTAACTTTATATGTAATGTGATTTCCATTGGAGAAGTCTTCTATAAAGGGTTTCAAGGAAAACTTAAACAAGAATCAAATAGCATGAGACAAAATGAATTGACTAGATTTTGTGTTGGTGAAAGGATTACCCACACTGATAAAATCATAGATTTTTCAAAGTTTAAAGTTTAAAACTTTTCTTACAATTTGAATTTACTGGCATTTTCCTTTCACCTAGTAACACCTGCACACTTTGTTCCTGTACCTTTGAATAGAAGAGGTGGGAGCTCATAAAGTTTTGACCTGGAATATCCAATCTTTGCTTAGCCATGAAATTTAGCTCCAATGTCTACTGGGACATTGTCCAGCAAATGGGTAATGTCTGATAGCAATCAGCAAATCGTTAGCTCTGTGCCAATATGGAATATTCTGTTTGTCTAACTGATGGCTGGTGTCCTTATTAAGGACCATCAGAACAGAATTAGTTAAATTTCAATCAGTGCCAAGCATTAATCTATTGCTGGAATTCATCCATCCACCAGCTATTCATCCATCCATGGGAGGGAGTATAAGGAAAGAGAAAAGTAAGAAGGGTAGAGAATGGAGAAAGAAACCACTCTAGTTGGTGGCAATGGCAGGGAGCAGATGTCAAATATGACAAAATGGCATGAATCACCTAAGATCTATATATTTGGAAGCATTCTGTATTTAGAATAAATTTGTTCATTTATTAGCAAATTCTTTCAGAATTTATGTTAATCAGCTTTCTCATTGGATTTTTCACCCAAACTACTATCTAAAGTAAATATTTCCTTCAGAGTTCATTATTTATGTGTAGTAAATCTCTGCTTAAGTTGCCCTCCAGTCCCTCATTGTGATAAGATAGTGATCCCTGGGATCTTCAAGGTCATTTCAGTGGCATGCAAGTATTAGTAGGTCCTACCAACTGAGAGTTCAGGCCAACAGACTGCTTTCCTATTGTCTAAAAAAGCTCAAATATGTGCAGAGGGACATCTACAATTGGGCTAAAAAAAGAATGGAGTTTTTAGATAAAGCAAATTGTAAAGACCATATATTATATTTTAGAAAAGTGGCAATCTATACCAGTGGAAGAAATACTCTCAATGATGAAATCAAAAATTTTTAAAGGATTGAAATAGGAAGTAGAAAAAACCTTAATCTGGAAGTAAGGAAAGTTAAGTTTCTATCTCTTCTCTGCCACTGATTATCTTTGTGACTGGTAACCTCCCTAGAACTTAATTTCCTCATCTGTAAAATGAAAATATTAGACTACAAAATCTCTATCTTCATTTCAGTTTTAAAATTCTGATTCTATACTATTCTATACTAAGAAATGATAAGCAGGTGAATTTTAAAAAAACCTGGGAAGACTTGTAGGAACTGATACACAATGAAATGAGCAGAACCCAGAAAACATTGTACACAGTATCAGCAATATTGTGTGATGATCAATTATAAATGATTTAGTTCTTCTTAGCAATACAATGTTTCAAGATCATTACAAAGGATTCATCATGGAAAATGCTATCTGTATCTAGAAAAAGAATTGATGAATTCTGAAATGAAGATTAGTAACAATTTCACAATTGTTACTAATCTGGAAAAATGTTTCATATGGTTGTAGGTATATAACCTATATCAAATTGGTTACCATTTTAGGAAGAAGGGAGAAAGGGAGGAAGGAAGAAAAATTTGGAACTCATAGGTTTTTTTTCCCTCAATAATTTTTTGATTTATCAAAATACTTGTCAAAGTAGTTTTCAACATTCATTTTTGTAAAATTTTGTGTCTCCCTCTCTCCCATACCTCTCCAAGACAGCAAGCAATCTGATATAGATTAAACATGTACAATTCTTTTAAATATTTCCATATCTGTCAGGTTGTGCAAGAAAAATCAGACCAGAAGGAACTGAAAAGAAAAAAAAAAAACTTTGAGAAAGAAGCAAACAAACAAAAAAGTAAAAATCTATTCTTCAATCCACATTCAGTCTCCAGAGTTCTCTTTCTCTGGATTCCCAAGGTTATTGGAGTTGTCTTAGATCAACACATTGCTGAGAAGAGCTAAATCTATCATAGTTGATCATCACATAATCTTTTTGTACAGTGTTCTCTTGGTTCTTCTTACTTCACCCAGCATCATTCATGTAGCCTTTCCAAGCTTTTCTGAAATTACATCATTTCTTATAGAACAATAATATTCCATTACTTTCATACACCATAACTTTTTTCAGTCATTTCCCCAATTGATGGGCATGCACTCAAATTCCAATTCCTTGTCACTACAAAAAAGAGCTGCTACAAATATTTTTGCACACATGGACCTTTTCCCCTCTTTTATGATCTCTTTGGGATATAAACCTAGTAGTGACAAACTCAAAGTTTTGTAAAAATGTAAAAATTGTCTTTGCATATAACTGGAAAAAATAAAATATTATTTAAAAATAAAATAACATTCTGATTCTGGCAGATCTGGTTCAATTTTTTAAAATTACTTCATCCAACATAAACACCATTCTCTACTCCATCACTAAAATCTTTTTAGTATGACTATAACTTTGTGAAGTCAATAAATACATAAAAATAGAGCATTTGTTATTCTTGCTAGCTTGTAATCCAGTAAAAGTCCAAGAAATACCACCTCACAAAAGAGGCCACTACATTTGTCTATTGTATTCTATAGATTATCTCATTTTCCAAAGTAAAATGTTTTAGTGTTAAATGGATGTAATTGATGAATGCATTAGAAAATGAGTAGATCCTCCATCATCCTTCACTTCTGAAACCAAATGTTTACTGGTTTTCTTCAAAGTCCTTGAAATCTTCCCAGACTGTGTGACAATTCCCTATAGTTACCATTCTTCCCTATTGTTCTACTACATAAATTTCCTGTGTTCCCCTTGGGAAATTTCCATTCTCTAACTGTATTAATCCCATCTTAAGAGTGTACTGGGATAGGAGAAGGCATCTAGGAGGCCCAGTGGATAAAGTGCTGGCCCTGGAGTCAGGAGTATCTGAGTTCAAATCTGCCCTGGGACAATTGACAATTACTAGCTGTGTGACCTGGACAAGTCATTTAACTCTGATTATCTCCCCCCCACAAAAGAATATGCTGATCTATGATCCCCAGGAGTCTGGGATACATTTCTTCAATTTCATCAGACACCCTGTCTTTCCTCTATAAAGGACTTCTTCAAAACCCATGATTTTCACAAAACTTCTCTGCAATGACTGTTCCTCTCAGCCAATGCACTCTTTACAAGAACTTGATCTGCCCACAGATGGGACTCTTATTGTTGAAATATTTGTCAGATGCCGTGGTTCTTTCCCTCCTTCCCTCCCTCCCTCATTCTTCCTTCCCTCTCTCTCTCACACTCTTTTTCTCCTTTCCCTCTCCCTCTCCCTTTTCCTCTCCTTTGCCCTCTCCCTTTCCCTCTCTCCATCCCTGTCCCTCACCCTGTCTCTCTCCTCTCTCTCTCTCTCTTTCTCTCTTTCTCTCTCTCTCTCTTTCTCTCTTTCTCTCTCTCTCTCT
>JAJPUD010005325.1:87058-109119 GCA_023553655.1 Myrmecobius fasciatus
AAGAAAGAAAGAAAGAAAGAAAGAAAGAAAGAAAGAAAGAAAGGAAGAAAGAAAGAAAAGTAAGATGGGATTGAAGGACTGAACAATAAGTGTGCCAGATATTATGCTAAGCTTTGGAGACAGAAAGAAAGCCAAAAAAACAATTCCTACTCTTAAGGAACTCACAGTCTTAAAGAGACCATAGGAAACAACTATGTAATATACATAGATATGTACATATACATATGTGTATATATTTGATACAATACTTACAATACTTGTACAATACTTACAATACATACAATACTTGTATGTGTGTATATATACCTGCGTGTAATTAGAGATCATCTCAATGGAAAGGCATTAAGTTTAAAGAATAGAGCTTTGGACTTGGAGTCACTGACTCAGACCTTTAGACCTTTAGTAATTAACTGACCCCAACTCCAAATCACTTAACAGCTTCCTGCCTTAATTTTCTTTTGTTTAAAATGGGGTTAGCAATAGCACCTACCTCTTAGGTCTTTTTTTTAAATGATTAAATGAGTTAATAAACTGTTCATCAATAAAAATTTATTAAGTGCTTACTATGTGTTATACACTGCATTAAGTGGTGGAGATACAATGAAAGGAAAAAGGGCCCTGATCTTAAGGAACTCAAAATCTAATTGGTGAGATTACATGCAAATAACTATGCACAAATTAATTATGAAAAGGTAAGCTAGAAATGATCAATAGAGGGAAAGTGCAAGAGTTAAGGGGGTTTGAGGAAGGCTTTTTGGAAAAGGTGTAGATTTGGCTGCATCTTAAAGGTAGCCAAGAAGCCAAGACATGGATGGAGTGCATGGCAGATAAGATAGTCTGTGAAAATGCCTAGTAAAAATAGAGTGTCTTCAAGGTTTTTGAAAAATGAATATTGAAAACTATCTTTGTATGTATTTGGAAAAATTAACACAACAATAAAAACTGAAATTAATTTTAAAAATGAATGTTGAAAATAAATTTTTTTAAAAAGAAAGAAAATCTTGGAAGAGGAAGAGCAAGGCCAGTGTCACTGGATTGCAGAGTACCTGGCAGGGTGTAGTCTAAGAAGACAAACCAATTTATGGGGAAGAGGCAAGCTATGAAGGTATGTGAATGCCAGATGAAGGATTTGATAGTTGATCCTGGAAGTGATACAGAGCTGTTGGAGTGTGTGGCAAACCTTAAAGCAAGATATAATTCATAAATGGATACTGAGGATAGAATCACTACAGGTGATCCCATTCTCTCCCCTCCAGTAGAAGGTGTCTCCAGCCATGGAGTGGAAGTGGAAAAGATGGAAGGGGTTTCACAGTCAAAGATCCTCATCAGGATCCCAGTGACTTCAAGGGAATGCTATAGGATGTTAACCCACCTTCTTCCTACCTCTAAGTTTCATGCTGCTTTTTCATGTCATCTGACTCTTCTTGATCCCATTTAGGATTTTCTTGGCAAAAGTACTGTAGTCATTTGCCATTTCCTTCTCCAGCTTATTTGACAGATGAGGAAACTGAGGCAAATAGGGTTAAGTGACACACAGCTAATAAGTGTCTAAGGCTGAATCTGAAGCCAGGTCTTCCTGACTCTACTCATTGCCCTTCCTATTCATAAAGTTTTTTAAAAGTCCTAAACTGCCCCAGAGGTCTCCCTTGGGTGCTGGTCTCTATCCCTGTGGGTGATCACACTAAGGTGGGGGGTGGGGCGGGGATAGCCAAGTGTCACTTCCTACTTTTCACAAGCTCACCTTAGGTTCCCACTCGTCTAAGTTCTATGCCCGCAAGCCTAGTGATTCTTGACATTCCAGAAGACTAATTAAATCTTCTGGCTGAGTGTGTTTCTTGGCACTCAGCAGGTCATTGTCTAGGGATTTGTGAGTCTAACCTATACCTGCCTGTTAGAATCTTTGCTGAGAGGCCTAATTTTGTTGACTTTAGAAATTGCTTCCCTGCAAGAGGACAGATCTTGCCATAGAGGCCATGAGCTAGTGCTTCCCAGCCTAATCTCTCTGGACTCCCATATCCTATGTCCTTTGTTTTGATGAAGGAGTGGGTGAATCAGTTTACAAAAATAATAATAATAATAATAAAATATAGGGAAAGAAAAGAATGCCCTCTAGCATCTCCTAGGACAGAATCTGAACTGAACCCTCCGGAAAGCTCCAAAGTACTTCAATGCTGTTTTTTTTTTTCCATAATTTTCTCCCTCTCTTGAATTTTTGGCTGTAGGCCAAGGCCAGGACTGGCACTGAAAACACTGAAATACAGCAAAAAAAAGCTGTTCTCATGACATTTATGACCTGATGCGAAACAAGAAGTCCTAGAAACTTCATGGGAAATCCTCTCTGTTAGATTTCCAGTCCAGATTTGCAAGATTAAAAGAATTATTTAGATTGGAAATGTGTCCATGCTATTAGGTGCTTAGATAGACCTGAGCTCCAAGCTTTCTGGTGTTTTTTTAATCATGAGTCTAGATCTAACTTTGTAAAAGTTCCAATCCATACTCAGTGACTCATAGGGGAAGAGTTAGGCTATCTTAGTGGTCTACTAACAAAGAGGGGAAGCCTGCCATAGAAATATCCCTAGAGGACCACAGCAAGCTCCCTAGAGGTCCTTTCTCCAGCAGAGCTCTGAGAATCCTGGAAGGAGAAAGCTGTAGGGAATCCCTTATAAAATCAGACCATTAACAGAGATCCTGCAGGGGAAGGTTAATAGAGATAGGATATCAAAGATCTCTGAACCCCACAAAGATCTCTGCAGAGAGACTGGCTTTCTACAAATGGAATCTGTGGAATAAAATCTTCATCTGAGCAAAGCATTTGTTTTATTTGTGACAAACATTTTATACATTTTTTGCATGTTGTCTCCTAGATTAGATTATGAACTCCATGAGGGCAGGGCACATTGTTTTTTTTTTTTTTTTTCTTTGCATCCTAAGAATTTAGCACAGTGTCTGGCACACAGTAGACACTTAATAAATGTTAATTGACTTATTGGCTGATGATTCTACAGATATCCATCTCTGTTATATTCTATGCTCTCCATTCCTTCTCCACTTCTACTTCTTCCTTCCTCCTCAATCTCTTCATCTATCTCTGAAGTTCATTTGATGCTCTGTCACTTTTTAAGTGAATTCCCCATAGATGTAATGTTGTGTTTTCCTTCCACACAAAACAACTGAACTAACTTCATTATTATTGGAGAACATCTGAGATTTTTCTGAGATTTCTTTGGCCAGTACAAGAAAACCAATATTGCCAATTTTAAGATTAAATATTTAATCAGAATAATTAATAGAATTGGTGTGCCTATTAAAGCCCTTGACAATCTGATCTCTCCTTCTTTTCCCAGTCTTTTTCTACAACCCCCCCCCCCAGGAGTTCTAAAATCCAGCAATCTAGAATTTGTTCTCTGCTCTCCATCTCCTGACAAAGAACTTTTTGATTAGTTTATCTCCCATACTAGGTTTACTCTACCTCCTTACCTCAATTTCCTCATGGCTTTTTTTTTAAAGACTCAGTTTAAATCCAACTTTCTTTAAGAGGTTTGTCTCATAATCATGAGTGAAAATACATATCCTACAGGCTACAATATATTGCCATTATCCCTTGTTTTCTTTTAGCTTCCTTCTGATACAAAAATTGTCATCTCAGTTTCCACAGTTCAATCAGGTTCTATTCTAGCAGCTAACTAGATCAGTGAGAGTCAAAATTAGATTAAAGATTCTTTTTGTTCCTTCACTAACTGGGTACTTATAATTGCAGTTTCAGACAGTGTGTGTATGTGTGTATTCATCAAGGATCCTCTAAGACATGTCACTGATTTGGTCCTACATCCCGGCACTCCCATTCAGGTGTGTATCTTAAATTCCTTTCCAGGTAGAATAAAACTGCATGTGCTCACAAGTTCCTGAAAGAGGCACACCTACCACATGAGATTTGAACCTTCGCCTTTTCTAGTTGGTGAAAGGCACAACATTACCCCCTCCCCCCGGGGAATAGATCTGGCAACATGTGAGAGAAAAAAGCAGCTTACTCACAGCTTGAAACACGCAAAATCCTGCTATTAAAAAGTCTCCTGAGGTGCCAGAAATCTTACTAACCACCACCCAGTCTCAAACCTTCATTTCCTAGTAATATTAAAATCATACCTCATTACAGGTGAGATGAACAATCACCTGAATTCTTAGAAATGGACTCTGATGGAAATGAGGAACACAAATGAAAAACAGTTCACCACAAGATTCCCTTAAACAGTGAAAGTAGGATCCCAAAGATTCTAAATCTGTGAAACAGGTTTTACTCAAGACATACTAATATCTCATTAAAATATGGAAGGAATCCTGGATTCTGGAAGACTAATTCTAGGGAGCCAATTCTGAAAAACTCCAAGGATTTCAGCTACTGGTTTACTGTATTGACATGATTGACATCTCATCAAATTGATTTCAGTATGACAATCTTTTCTACTATCGCAACTCAAGAAGACAATCTATTAAAACAGAAGTTTCCATCTGATTTCAGTGTAGAGAGATCTGATCTCCCCAGTTAGTTCTCTTACCCACTCCAATTATTTCATATTTCAAGCATATTTATCTGTGTATATGTTTTCTCTCCCCCTTGCTCTGCCCTGCCTCCATTGTAAGCTCCTTGAGGGGAAAGTAATGGTTTAATTTTTAGCTTTGTGTCCCCAGTTCCTAGTTTGGATCCTAGTAGATCCTTGATAAAGAATTGATTAATGCAACTAAATCAACTCCTTTGAAAGATAGCTGTACATGACTTTTGCTCCTTCTCAACCCTGGGCGCTATTGAAGATAGTAGAGGCAAGGGAAAGGGAGGAGAGGAGAGCAAGCACTTACTAAACATCTACTATATACAGGCATTGTACTAAGCACTTATAAAATCATCTTCTTTGATTTTTATGAGATCTTGGATTCATTGACAAATGGAACTGATATTTTATATGGTTTGAAGAACATTTGGACCTCAGACTGCAACCCCTTAGACTCAAAATATCTATTCAGGAAGCCTATTGATGATGCTAGGCATTCTGCCATTAAGGATTCTGTCTTTTGGGAAGACATTACCATCTGTTAAAATAGAACTACTTTGGGGACTTTGGTGTGGCAAGAAAACACATGACATGAATTCAAGTACCAGACCTACCATTTAATAGTTATGTATTCTCAGAAAACTTATTTAACTTTTTTGAACTTCAGTTTCCTCATCTGTAAAATTAGGTTAATAATACCTCCTTTACATACCTCTTGGTGTTATTATAAGGATAAAATAAAGTTTTTTATAATTTTTTTATAATACAGATGAGTTTTTATAATTATGGAAGTCCATTAACACCTTAGTGAAAATCAGAAGACTAAGTCCATACTAACAGTTTTTCATAAAAGCATCAGAGAAGAAAGACACCTGTTTCCAAGAAAGAATGGAGGGCATAGGGAATTTTGCAGTGGTTTTCAGAGAGGGTATTATGTTTGAATTTTTACAGTGTAATATGTAAAAGCTACATATGCACAAAGTATAAATTAGTCTCCTTGACTCAAAATCTCAAAAATGAATGCTGAAAACTATTTTTACATAATTGAAAAAATAAAATACTATTGAAATTTTAAAAAATTAGATATTGACTTAATTTGGATAGTTTTATCAAGTTCTGCATAGAGTTTCCCAATTTTCTCATCTTCTACAATTGATATCAGTACTTAAGCTGAAATTATTTTCCTAGTATTCTTCTAAGTACCTCTCATGAGTATTGTAATACAAGGGGCTTAAATATTCTCTAAAATGATTTTCATTGTTACCTTTAAACATTAGATGAAACCAATTCTACCTACAGCTTTATTTAATATTTAACTGTAACTTCTTTTTGTTCTCTGGTTTAATTCATATTAAGGATATCAGGAGTGATATATCATTTAGTTCTTCCCAGTGGATGGCCACTTACTAATCACTCCACAATGATCCCATATTTATTTACATATTTATTTTTGCTGAGGCAATTGGGGTTAAGTGGCTTGTCTAGAGTCACACAGCTAGAAAGTGTTAAGTGTCTGAGGTCAGATTTGAACTCAGGTCCTCCTAACTTCAGGGCTGGTGCTCCATCCATTGTACCATCTAGCTGCCCCTATTATATTTAAATGTGATCCCATATTTAGAGCACTAGCAGCTTAAGTAATGTTATTCAATCATCTTAAAAGCTGTTTTTATCTTACTCTGAAGTTATAATTTCACTGATATAGATAGTTCATTCCAACAAACAGTTCATCTATAAATTCTAGTTTTAGAAACTTTAGAAAAGGGATGTTGATAGATTAAGATAGCTTAACCACGATCACACAAAGTGTAGGTCTGAGAGGCAGGATTTGAATCTAGATGATCTCATACTTCCTCATTTAATAGTGTATCCATTCACTGGTCACTGAACAAGGAACTTCTGTTCAGCATATCAGTTGGTACTCAATCATCCCTTTTTAAAAATAAATTTTATTCATATCTTTTTATAAAAATTGTATCACCTTAATTTTCATTTACAGAAGCTTCTAGGCAGCATAGTCTTGAGTCAGGAAGATCTGAGTTCAGATCCAACTTCAGACAATGACTAGCTGTGTGATCCTGGCCAGGTTACTTAATTTTTGTCTCAGTTTCCTCAACTATAAAATGAGGATAGTAATAACACCTGCCTCCTAGGATTATTGTGAGAATTTGTTGTGGTTGTTGTTAAGTCATTTCAATCATGTCCTATTCTTCAAGAGTCCATTTGGGGTTTTCTTAGCAAAGATACAAAGTGGTTTGCCATTTCCCTGTCCATCTCATTTTACAGATAAGGAAACTGAGGCAAACAAGGTTAAGTGACTTGTGCAGGGTCACACAACTAGTAAGTGTCTGGGACCATACATGAACTGAGAAAGGTGGATCTTCCTGATCTCAGGCCTGGTACTCTATTCACTATGCCACCTAGCTGCCCATTGTGAAAATTAAATAAGATAATATCTGTAATATATTCACTACAATGTCTTAAACATAATAGGCATTTAATATATATTTTCTTTATTACTTCTTTTCTTTTCCCCCAATGTATCCTTCCCCATTAGTGTTTACCTTCCAGAGATACATTTTTATAACAAAGAATAAAAAAGAGGAAAATATTCAACTTGATAAAACTAACACACAGCTATTATTCCACAACATGGTGCAAACCTCTACAAAGATGTGGGGAAGATCCTTTTTTTATACCTCTTTTTTTGGGGGGAGTAACCTTAATGATTTTAAATTCACAATGTTCAGTTTTGATTATTTTTGTTCTATTTACACTATGTATATTCTTTTCTTGGTTTTATTTACATAAGTCTTTACAGGTTATATTATATGAATAAGATGAAGTAGTAATGTGCTGTTACAACTAAGGAAATAGATGATTCAAAAAAATATTGAAAAATTTATACCAACTGATACAAAATGAAGTTAGCAGAACCAGAAGAATTATTTATATAATATTAATATTATAAAAATGAATGATTTTGAGCACTTTTGTAAACCAACAAAGAATGAGAACAATTTATACATGAGCAAAAACATTTTAAAGAGAAAAAAACTTTGAAAGATGTAAGAAGTACACTAAAACAACCATCACATACCAATCACTTCTTATTAGAGGTGATAGATTTACTGTGCAGAATGAGGCATGTGTATCTTTTTAAAATACAGCCATTGAGGGGATTTCTTTTGCTTGACTATGCATACTTGTTACAAGGAATTTGTTTTTCTTTTCTCCTTTTTTCAATAGAGTGTGAAGTGGGAGAAAGAGAAAATAGTTTTCTGTTAATTAAAGAAAACAATTTTAAAAACTAGAGAAGTGGGGAGGTGCAATAAATAGGGAAAATTTCAAAAGAGATTATGATCTTGTTAGTTTTATGTTTTATTTTGTTAAAAGAGAACTCTCATGGAATAGGGAGAATTTACAGATTTTGTAATACAGAAGAAAAAAAAAAGAAACCAAGTGAATTAGTGTGTTGATCAACCCACAACAACTCTAAACAATGACTTTCCCATCTTTTGTCATCTTCAACAATTTGTTTACTTCTGAGTGAAACCTCAGAGTTGTTTTGATTTACATTTGTATTATTAGTAGTAATCTGGAGTAAAGTCTCATTGTTAATAGTTTGCAGTTCTTTTTGAGACTGTTTATATCCCTTGACCTTGTCTATTGGGGAATGACTTTTGGGTTTATATTTTTTTCTGATAATTGTCCATATATCTAAGATCTTAAATACAACTCAAATATTTGATATAAAGATTTTAGCCTAGGTTACTGATTCCCCTCTTATCCTAATTGCATTAGTTTTGTTCATTCAAAAAACTTTTCAATTTCATATATTTTATCTTATAATTTGTTAGTTAAGAATTCACACTCTTGTGGTAATTATGAAAAGTATCTGATAGTGTTCTCTTCTACTTTTTTTAATCATATGACCTTTAATACTTAAGTCACTTATACATTTTTAATTGTGTTATGTGATATAAGTGGTAACTTCTTTCTTGTTTTCCCAAAACTTATTGTGAAGTAGGAATTTTTCCCCAAGTAATTTATGTTTGTGATTTATTGAACATTGACTTATCAAGCTCAATTTTACTAGATATATCTTTATCTACTGTGCTTTGCTAATTTCTTTGAAGCAGTTATTTTATAATATAAGGTGAGCTCTAGGAGTGCTGTTATTCCTTCATTCCTGTAAATTAATTTAGGTAATAAGGTCATTTTTGTTATATTGTCATGATCTAACTGCAAACATTGAATAACACTTTAGTTATTCAACTCAATATTTTAAAAATGCATTTTATAGTTTTATACAAACATATTTTGAGTATGTTTTGGTAGATGGACTCTAAAATATTTTGTTTATTTTATAATTTTTTTGGAATAGAATTTCTTTCTCCTGTTCCCTCTTGCACTTTCCTATTGCCATGTAGAGTTATTGTTCACTTTGGTAAGTTTGTTTTGTGTCCTTTTTTTTTTTCTTAAATAAGGCTATCTCATTAAAATTATGTTCCTGAACTTCAGGTATCAAAGTCACTCACCTTGACTAATCTTTAAAAAAAAAAAAAAAGAATAAAAATGTTTTTACCTATAGTCTGGTGTCATCTTTCTTCTTAGTTTTCCAAAAACAACTGAGAATAATTTGACATAGATGACATGTTTATTCAATTTTCATATAACATTTCAAGAGACAGTTAATATATACAATGACAGAATATAATGGACAAGACACTGTCTCAGGGTGGTATTTTCATTGGCTATTTCCCATACTTGGAATGACCACTGCTTTGTCTGACATCTTCTAAATCACAGCTAAAATCCCATCTTGTATAGGAAACTTCCCAACTTCTCTTAATTTTAGTGACTTCCCTGTCTTAATTATTTTCTATTTATTCTTTATAGCTTGTTTGTATATATTCACTTATTTGTTATCTTTCACATTAGACTGGTTGTTCCCTGAGAGTAGAGGCTGTCTTTTGTCTGTTTTTGGTTTTTTTGTTTTGTTTTTTGGTATCCCAAACATAACCCAGTGCTTGATACATAGTAGGTATTTAACAAATGATCTTTGATTAACTGACTGTGGTTCAGTGCTAGACTTGGAATCAGAAAGATCTGACTTCAAATCCTGCCTGCCTCAGACATTTCATAGTTCTGTAATACTGGGAAAGTCTCTTAATTGCTATATGCCTCAGTTTCTTTATTTGTAAAATGAGGATGATTATAAAATTCACTTCCCAGAGTTGTTGTGAGGATCAAGTGAAATAACATTTGTAAAGCACTTTGCAGACCTTGAAGATTTATATAAATGATGGCTATCATAATAAGGGTCATAAAAGTTCTTGGTAAAAGTTTATGATAAACTGAATCTAAGATGTGATAGCTTGTAGAATATTAAAAAAAATCAACTGAGAAAACCCAAATTTGAGGTGTCAAGATTAGGTAATGGTTTGCATGAAATCTCAAGGATTTTAGTAGATTGCAAGCTCAATGTGAGTGAATAGCAACCCCCCAAATTAAATGCAATCAAGTTGAATTAACAGAGGCTTAATGTTTAAATGGGATGGGGGACTGCCACATTGTGACTGCTCTAGTCAGACTACATGTAGATATTATGTTTGATTCTGAGCACTACAATTAAAAAAATTGTACACATATATACATATGTAAAAATTCACCTCCTATTATGCTCCCCCAAACCCCTTCTCCCAATTGAGAATGAAAGAAAAAAAATCCCTGTAACAAACATATTAAGCAAAACAAATTTCCACATTGTTCTTGCCCTAAGAAAAAAGTATGTCTCATCCTACCTCTGAGTCCTTCACCTCTCTTTCAGGAGGTGGATACCATGTTTTACCATTAGTCCCTTGTATAATGGTTGGTTATCCTGATCATACTTTTTAAGTCTTTCAAAATTGTTTGTCTTTACCACATTATTGTCTTTAGGTGAATTGTTCTCCTGGTTCTGCTTATTTTACTTTTTATGAGTTCATAGAAATCTTCCTAGGTTTCTCTGAATCCATTCTGTTCATCCCCACTACAACCCAATAGTATTCCATCATGTTTATATATCATAACCTCTTTAGCCATTCTCCAATTTATAAGCATTCCCTCAAATTCTCGGAATTACCATTTCAGAACAAATACTATAAATATTTTTGTGCATCCTTAAGTAGGGTATTTTCCCCCTTCTTTCTTTTCCCTCATATTTGTCTTTTGGCTGAAATATATATTTTGTATCCAGTCAGTTCAGATAAGAATTTAAGGTTCAAGTATCAGCTACTGCCCCCAAACCCTTCCTCCTCATTTGTATACACATCTATCTATGCATACTGATTTTGAGATAACACCTCTTTACCTTTGCTCTCTCCTTCCCCATTTAGTGTCGTTCTTTCCGCCCCCTCCTTTACATTTTCTCTAGACTTTTTTTTTCAGTCCTTTGCTTTTGTTTTAATATTTTCTATCATTTTGTGGAGTCATTGGCTTCTATTTGGTCCATTCTAATTTTCAGAGAGTTCTTTGGGCAAGATTTTGTACCTGTAGTGCCCAACACAATTTTTTCCCCAATTTTTTCTTCCATTGTTCTCATTTCTTTTCCAACTTTTTTTTTTAGCACTCTAATTTCATAGACAAAAACATTGGTTAACTCTTTTGTAAACTCTTGCTTTCTCTCTGCAAGGAATTCTAACTGAATTTGCCGTGTGTGTGTGTGTGTGTGTGTGTGTGTGTGTGTGTGTGTGTGTTTCAGCCTTTGCTTGAAGATATTTTGGAATCATTCTCTTTTTCTGAATTCATATCTCAAGTGTCCCTGTCATCACAATAGCTTTTTATGGTAGGATTCTTTTTGTTGTTATTGTTCATTCCAGACTTCTCTGGGACTTCAGACTTGGTATTAGAAGCAGACTGTGCACTTCTGGAGGGAAGTTATGGTCTAGTCTTTTTGCTACTTTGGGGGTTTTCAAATGTTGAGTTATTTCATGATCTCAGGGACAGCTCAGACTAGGAACCTCTTAAGTTTTCAGTACTCCCTAAGTGGTTTGATCCAGATTAAAGTCTGAGTATTATCCATCTAGTCCTCTGATTTGCAAGTAGCTGAGATGGGTTTGGGTCTAAAAAAAAGTGGCTCCTTCTAGACTCATCCACTAACTGCCAGCTGGAAAGTCCTTCTGGTTTAGAATGACAGACCTATAGATTTCCTTTTGTTCTGGTATTCTTGCCCTGGTTATTCTTCCGAAAGTTTCAGAATAAGCAAGAAGCTGAAACCGAGAGCCTGCTGTTACTAGGGCCTGAACAAAGTAAAAACCACATGCTTTTGAATCTGCTCCTAGATGAATACACTGCTTAGAGTCTGAGAATACACCTTGCCCTTCCCCTGGGTGGGATTATTCTCCTCAATCTACCCTAGATCTTGATTTCAACATGGATAGGAGACAACAAAGCTGCCAGTTGGCATGTTTCTGTTGAGCTGTCCTGCTATGGGTCTAGGAATGCCCTGGTATCAATGTAGGACCTTTGCTTGCACTCATATGCTACTCTAAATTGCTCCAAGGGCAGTGTACTCCTGGCCAAACCTTATCCCCAATAATCACACACCTCTCTGTCTTTCTCCCTATGCTGTGTCAGGAAAAAAAAAAATTTGTCCCTTTTTCTTGGATTTCTTTATCAGAATTTGTTCTGATACATTTCCCAGATTTGTCTGGAGGAGTTTTTCTGTAGAAGTTCATTGAATTTTTTTCTGAAACACTATCATCATGACTCTGCTTTACTTGGGCAATTCATTTGCCAAACACTCATAGATTGGAGCATATCCAGTGAACAGAAATTAGGGTAGTGAAAGAATTAGAAAGCATTACATGAGAGCAATCACTAGAAAAAAAAAAGGTAAATGTTTAACCTGAAGGAGAGAAGTCATGGAGAGACATGATAATTAACTAGTTGCCATCAAGTGTTTGAATGGTTGCCATGTAGAAAACACATTAGACTTGTTCTGTGTGGTTCCATAGGGCAGAACCAAAGGCACATGGTAAAAGTTACAAGGAAATAAATTTGGCCTGACATAAGGGTAAAACTTCCATGAAATCAAAGGTATCTAAAAAGTGGGAGGTAGAATAGACTTACTGGGGTAGGAGCACATTCCCCCTTACTGGAATTAAATAAGTAAATAAATATGTAAGAAGAGTCTCTATGACCTCTTTTTCTGGAAGTTGGAGAGGAGATTTTTTGCTTTGAGCTTCATTAGACTAATTGACCACAGAAATCCCTTCTAAGTATTTGTAGACATTCTGTAACTCTTTAAAATTGGCTAAACAAATATTGAAGAGAAGGATCATTGATTTACTAGAAAGAAAATTTTTTAAAAACTATCAAATTCAACCATTGCTTCTTCGACTCTAACTTTTGTGGGATCTTGGGACTCCTGTGCTCATTGCAAACAGTGAAGGGAGTATAGTGTCCAATCCTGGGAGTTTCAAAAAGTTGGGGAGAGTAAAACTAAGAATCTTAGAGCTGAGTCCAGGTCAGGTTTCTCAGTTAGTATAGCATCAAGGCCTCAGAACGTAAGAAGTCTTTCTGAAGAGAACCTTTGGATTCTTCACTCAGTGGAAACTGAGCTGAGGATTTATTCAGCAGCAAAGACAAATTTGGACATAGATTTAATTTGATTTAAGCTATGTAGAGGAACTAAGATAAGTTGAGCTTACTCACCTTCACCACTTCATTCCAAACACTCATGTTTTACAGAGAAAGTATGCTTTAGAGATATTGGGAGAAATGTTCAGATGTTCATTCTGGCTATGTCTTTGAAGAAAATATCTTTTCATAAAAGCTAATCAATAAAATGGAATTGGGTTGCAAATCATTGACCCTTTAGCAATGAGAGGAACATAACCAATGGGAGTTTGGGCCAAGGCAGTAGAGCAAAAACCACTTTAAGCCCTTCAAAGTTATCTGAAATCCTAAAGATTACAGTCTAGAGAAAATTAACCAGAACATACCACCCTACATGATAAAAATATACTCCAGGCTAATTGAAGAGAAACTTTTATAAATACTGGACTTACTATGTCATTTTAATAAAGGCCTTTCCTAAAAGATAATTATATCTACTGACATATTATTAACAGTACCTACATCAGTGGAGGATCATGACCTATCATAGTAAGAGATTAGACCCACAGATCATATACTAAAACATGAGAGTAGCAACTGCTTTCTTGGGCTCCAACCCATGAGTGAGAGATTACAAACTGGGTTTGTAATGGGGCATGCGGGTTCTAAAATGAAGTAGTTGTACTAGATGGTCTCTAAGGCCCCTTCTACTTATAACATCCTATGAATCTATGAAACCATGAAACTTAGCCAAAGTAACTTAAGAACTAGAGACTGAGGAGACATTTTTCTTTCCACATAAGGATGTTTTTGGTTAGTGATCAGACTACCTAAGTCAATAATGAAATGGAGTTATGAATATAAAATAAATAACAGCTTCCACTGCCCTTCCAATCTGTCTACATTTAAAGGTCTAACATTGGAACCAGCTGTGTAAATTGATTTTAAAATAAAAACAGTTCAGCCACCTATACCCCAAACTACCTACCTGTCAATTCCTTCATGCTCTATTGTATGGGAGTGGTAGATTGGCTGAGTGATTCACTGATGGAGCTATGGGACTGAGGAAGAAGTCAAAGTAATCACAAAAGCCTTTAACTTGTTGCTACTTTCTGAGTCTTGTATCTGGAACATTTGTAAGCATATAAAGAACAAGCAATTCTCCAATAAAGTTGTATTTTATTTTTGCAAATTATGATAGAAATCACTACGAGTCTGGAATATCAAGGGAATGTAAAAATTACCTTGTAATGTAATGTAAATGTAATGTAAACAAGAGAGAGAGAGAGAGAGAGAGAGAGAGAGAGAGAGAGAGAGAGAGAGGGCTAGACTTATGATTGCATTTATACAAGGAACTCCCAGAAAAGGAATCCCCTACTAATATAGGTTAGCACTATTAACTGCAACTTAATCTTCCCTTTTCCCTCCCTTCCTCCTTCTCTCTTTCCTTCCTTCCTTTCTTCTTTCCTTCCTTTCTTCCTTTCTCTTTCTCCCTTTTTGATTTTCTTAATTTCTTCCCTCCTTCCTTGTTCCCTTCCTTTCTTCTTCTCTTCTTCTTCTCTTTCTTCTTTCTTTTCTCCCTTCCTCTCTTTTTCTTTCCTTCCTTCCCTCTTCCTTCCCTCTTTCTTCCCTCCTTTTCTCCCTGTTTCTCTTCTTCCTCTTTCCCTTTCTTTCTTCCTTTTTTCCTTCCTTTTTCCCTCCTTCCCTCCCTCTCTCCCTTCTTTCCTTTCTTCCTTCCTTCCTTCCCTCCTTTCCTTATTTTTGTTCCCTCCTTCCTCCCTCCCTTCCTTCCTTTCTTCCTTCATCTCTTTCTTCTTTCCTTCCTCCTTTCCTTCTTTTTCTCTTCTGTACCACTCACTGAATCCTTTCACACAGAACTCTCATTCATGCTATTGTTTTTTCCTCTCCATAAAACACAATGACTCACTGCTCCAGTACAACCATTGAATAAATTCTTCCACACCACTTCAATTTATGAACTGCCAAACACTTGCTACTCATGACTCAGTACTGAAGGCTCTGAGTTCACACAGTTCATGTTAAATCTCAGGATTTTCACAAATTACTCAATTTGATTGATGTTCCCACTCAAGGTGTCCCATAGGAACATTATGAGTTGGCTTATTTTGTCCTCACCCATGCCTGAAACAGAATTTGGCTTGTGTTTTTTCCAAAAGGAAAAAAGCCACGCAAGTATTTAGGCTAAGTAAGACATAAAATAAGATATAAAATAAAGGACAGGCTTCATTGCACCTGACAAAAATGCTAAGCACATGAACAGTCAAGTCAAATTTCATTTCCTCTTATGTAAACCCTCTTACCAGGGAATTAAGTCTTATAGACTTATAGTATTACCCATAGCTGAGGGTCCCTTTTTGAACACAATCTTTCTAGGAACATCAGCAATAATCTCCAGACTTATAGTCATAACCTGATTGGATTTCCTAGCATGGTCAGAGTAGCTAGAGAGTTGAGTAATCTTTCCTTCCAAAAAAGGACCCATGGAGTCCATTAGACATATTGGTATCTCTGTAGACTACACTGATTATTCTGCTCCAAAAAGTAAAGAAATTAGAGTCAACCCTCTCCCTTGAACCCACACAATTCACATAACTCGCAGTACCAGTGAATGGAAAGGGCTTGACATTTTCCTTTATCTGCCACTGTCACTGCTGCCATTCTTGAGGTCCATCCCTTGAATTGATATATGGATATCCTATGTCTGCTATCCCTACCAGGGATCCAAGTTTATTTTCTCTGGGTAGTTGCTCTTTCTGGTCTCTGCATTTTTCTCCAGCAATTATTCTCTCTGTATTTCTTCCAGAACTCCTTTTAAAGGCCACATTTAAAAGAAAATCATGGGGAGAGCTAGATGATGTAGTAGATAGAGCACTGGCCCTGGAATCAGGAGGACCTGAATTCAAATCCAGACTCAGACATTTCATATTTACCAGCTGTGTGACCCTGGGCAAGTCGCTAACCCAATTACCTTGCCAAAAAAAAAAAAGTATATCATGTATTAAGTCCAATAATAATGAAAAATCAACTGACTCAGTAACTTTATCATGAAGAAAGTGATACCCATGACAAATTGAGCTCATACCTAGTCAAAGAGTTTATAAATTGAAGGAGATTTGATGTTATAAGGAGAAATCCTCAGTTCTCATAACTGGACATTTTGGACTTTTGTATCTAATGTAGGGAATCATCCACTGAGACTCAAAGCAGTACCTAGGCTTCCTACTCATTCAGCATAGATGCTAGCTCTCCATTCATGCTCCTATATTTACAAAAACCAAACCAATTTCCAAACTCCTTTGAATTTTGGGAAAACCACCAGTTGTTGAAAACAGACTAAAAATATTCCTGAGTATAATTCCTTATGCTCTTAAATAGGCTCAGGAAATCAAAGGCGAATTGCATCCCCTTTTAATTGTCAGAGTACAATTATTTATTCTTTTCCTGTGTCCTCAATTGTCATTATCCTTAACTTCTGATATATGATCAGCCCACCTCCTTTTCTAGTTATATGTGACTCAATTACGTCTTTTTGGATACTTTTTGAATAAGTAATCATTGATAATGTTTGAGATGAATACTAAACAAATCATATGTCTTTTGGTTTTGTGGCAAGTAAAAGATGAAATGAGCAAGGAAATAAGGGTTAAATAGGTTCATTTCTTCTGAGCATATTGAATAAGTAAGGCATGGCAATTGCCTAACAAATTGCCAAACCCCTTCCGCAGCTTAGGGGTAGACCTTGAATACAGAGGGAAGCAGACTTTTATACATTATAAACAATTAATCAAATAAAGGCAATTAATTAAAAGTGAAGAAAAAAGTATATAGCAAAAGCTTTTTGGATTTAACTTCTAACTTAGACCTATCCAGTCTCTCAAAGCCAATGCTATAAAAGCATTCAACCATACCCAATTTTTCTTTTAAATTAAGGAATTAATATGGGAATCTGAAACTAAAATTATTTGGCAAAAAAGCTCATCTATTTTTTAAAAATGTAAGTGAAGATATTCAGAAAAAAAGGAGAAATTAATATATGCCTCCAAGTTCACATCTTGGAAGGAAGAGTTTGGTAGTCAATGAGGTTAAAAGCACTACTTGAAAGACAGACACTAAAATTTCCAATTCAGTCTGTGAAAGGTTGAAGTTACAGGCTTAGCCATTGTCTTTTCTAAAAAACCTTTTGCAATGGTTTTTACTGGTGAAGCTTATCCTTATTATAACTGGCACCTTTTCCCTTCACAAACTCAGCAGTCGTCTGGGGCTGTCAATTCTAATTCTACCTGAGCCTCTAATTAACCTTGTGATGGTGGTGGAGCAGGTCCTGTGACCTCTCTGTTTCTTCATCTGTAAAATGAGATAAATAATTCAGGCACAAACTCACATGATGCTCTGAGGATTATTGATTGATTTTTAGAGTTCTTATAGCTGGATCTCATAATATTAGGCATCTGGGAACATAACTTTAAGATACAGTGTTTTCTTTTTTAAAAATACAGCAATGTTAGAACCATCTACATACGTGTATGTTCATATTCCCTGTGTATATTCTTTTCCTATGTAATGTCACGTGCAATATTTTTGTGTGAATTGATACCTTATATATTATTATATAATGATATGTATCATTATATAATATGTATTCATGAATATATATACATATGTGTGACAACGTTACCCATGGCAACAGATGTTTCATTCCACAAGGAATGGAGATAGAGGCCTCTGAGGATTATGTTCTGTCCTTCAGTTCTAAGATTTTTAAAAATAACAACTCATTTTTACATATTGTTACAATGTGCCTAAGTGCTTTCCTCATAACAATTTGGTGATGTAGGTAGTTTAAGCATCATTACCTCCATTTCATAGGTAATAAAATAATGGTTAAAATAATGGACTTCCAAGCTCTCAGTGATAGAAATTAGATCTGATTCCATGTCCAATGGTCTTTTTCATTCTGTAAGATTTCATCAGTCTTGGTACTTCACCCCATCACTACCCTCTGCCTCTGTGATTGGGGGATGGAGCCACGAACTCTAAACCTCCATTTAAGGAGAGAGTCTAACTCAGACAGCCTCTCTTTTCATCTGGTTATACTACTGTGTGATTTTTCTGACTGATTTCTCCCCCATGCCCACTTGAGTATTCCCCTCCCCAACCATGGTCACTTTTAAGCTCCCTTTTGTGTCTTATTTCCCCCCATTAGATTGTAAGTTCCTTGAGGACAGAGACTGTATTTCTTTTTTCTTATTTGCTTCCTCAGTGCTTAGCACAGTTCATGCTTAATAAAAAATTTATTGACTATTGACTATATGTTACCTCTCAGTTTTGGAAACCAAAGCAATGAAGAATTTACGCCGCCAATATCCACAGGATTGTTCTCTCAGGGTAAAGCACATTGGGAACTTTGAAGTACCATATAAATATGTGTGAAGATGTTATATGGTCCAGCAGAAAAAGTACTAGCTCTGGAGTCAGAAGATTTGGGTTCATGTCCTACTTCTCATACATACAACTGGTATAACCCTGGGCAAATTATTTAACTTTTCCCAATCTATAAAATTAAGAAGTTGAATGAGATGGTCTCTGAGGTCCTTCTTAGTTCTAAATCTATATTCTGCTATATTCTGTGATGGTGATGATGATGATGATTATAGTGATGATGACACTTGCCTAACTAGAATCCACCCAGTAGAGTTCTTGGAGTAACACCCCATGTGCTAAAAGTTCTAGTTTCAGGTGGCCTTAGGGGTCAAGAGCAAGTGAACCTTCAGGACAAACTCCAGAATGGGAAACTTAGTGGCAAAAGGCAAGGGCAGCTTTTGTATTAGGAAATTCCTTTTTTCTGACATGCTGTAATGCCAGAGAAATTGAGGCAAGATAGAGATTAGAGATTTTTAATCATTTTAATAGTGGAGAGTTTGAACTGGCAGCCATATTAGTCAGCCAGCTGGATCGGACTCTTGTCTCAAAGTATCCAGAGACAAGCAAGGGATACCAAAGACTCTTATAGTGCTCTAGATATCAGGTAAACAAAGGCAAGGGGGACAGAACACTGGGGGGATAGAAGTTCCAGGAAAGGACTATAAATTCAGTTCTGACAGGTTGGGGATACAGAGGAAGGATCATAAATTCTAATAAGTAAAGAGACTAGAGACAGGGAGTCTGAGACCAGAAAGATAAGGGGGTCATCTAGGTATTTGAAATAAGTCATCTGGAGTTTTTTGGCTCTTTGGAATGCCAGCGGCCAGAGCTCCAAGCCCTAATTATCTGAGTCCTAATGGCCAAGAAGGGGGTGGGGGGTTTGCCACCAGAGAAACTGAGGCAGAACAATTCAGGGAAACTGAGGCATAACAATGCAAACCCCAGGATCACTCATGGATGCCCCAGCACTAAAATCAAGTAACCTTTGGAGCTGAATTTATAGTTTTAATTACATCATTCCAGTGTTCCAAAACTTTTGTTTGTTAAAATAGATCCAAACTCCTTAGCCTAACATTTAAATCTTTCTAAAATTCATAACTCTCTACCTTTTGACTTGTATCTTACACTTTTGCCTCAATGCAATTTACCTTACAGTCAAATTCACCATCTTCAAACACACACAGTCCTTCTCACTCCTCCTCTCTCCATTCCTTATCTATCTTATAAATCAGCTTAAAGGCTGTTTTTTTTTTCATTGTAGCCTTAAGACCCAAATCAATCCAACTAGAACTATTCTCTTCATCCTGTGAACACAGCTTCTTTACCATAAGAATATGCACTTTAGCATATTCTATCCTCTGTTTTGGTTATTTGCTTTAATTGAGTAATACTAGTAGATACTTGATAAGTATTTGTTAAATAAACAAATAAATAAATGCATAAATTTTTGGCTCTTAAGGATTCATGGAAAAACTTTCAAGGCCTGCATCATCTAAGGAGTAATTCTGTCATCCCAATCTCATTTCTGGGAAAAGTAGAGCAGTATTTGGTCAAAGGGGTGTGTGTGTGTGTGTGTGTGTGTGTGTGTGTGTGTGTGTGTGTGTGAGTGAGAGAGAGAGAGAGACAGAGACAGAGACAGAGACAGAGACAGAGAGAGATCTATGAAAAGAAGTTCTCTCTCTTAAGTCAATTGATCATTTTTCTTCTGTAATTTAGTTCAGGTCAATTAAAGTTGAATTCAATTTACCAAACAATTGTTAAGCACCTAGTATATACATGAAATTAGGATGGACATTGGAAAATTAAGAGCAAAAAACAAACAAATAAAAAAAACTGAGACAGAGTCGGCTCTCAAAATGCTTTGGGAACTTACCTTTACAAATAGACTTTACCAAGAAAAGTCACATGACTTTTGTTGGTTTTAGCAGCCAATCTCTGTCTCCTTCCCTTCCCTTAACCCAACTGAAGCACTTCCTTTAATCCATGCTTTCTATAACTATCACCCATAGCTACTAAACACTTATTTGACATGTCCTGCACACTCTTCTACCAAATAGCAATAGAACACATTTGCCAAACAACACTGAGCAAGAGGTAAGAATTGTAGAGTGGATCAATAATCTTAAATAGAGTTTTCCTATTTTGAGATGCCATTTCCAATATTCCAATGAGGTTACCTTACAAATGAGGAAGCAAATTTTGGATGTTCCCAAAGAAGTTTTAGTGCCTAGGATATATGTGTAGGTCACTTTAAAAAAAAAAAAATCAGAGATCCTATTTATTTAGTAGGTATCATTAGATCTCAACTCCATTCTTTTTGGAGAGATACTGAAATTGTCATTAAAAAACACATCTTGATTTAGTTATAGAATATTGTCTAGTGAAGTTGAGATTCTGTGATCCAGTTCAGATTGGTCAGAACTTTCTTTGGCTAATGGTAGTTTAGGTTCATAAAATTTATAAACCAGTAAAACATTTTTCATCTTCAATAATTAAACCTCAATAAGTTTGTTAGGAAATTTCTTGTTTGTCTTAATTATCTTTCTTGAAGATGTCAATAATAGAATTTTGTCTGTATCAAGAATCTTGGAGAAATGTGGAGAAAAAATCAGTTGGGGGAGGGAGGAAGGGATCATGAGGAATGTAGTTCTAGGATCACTGGATGCCAATAGCTCGATGTAAATCCACTGGCAGCTTGTATACCATATCACAGGCCAAATTCTGTTACAGTGAACTCCAAATGACTGTTGGGCTGGAATTTTATTGCATTAAATACTGCTTGCAATAAGCAGGCCAACAGCCAAGGGCATGGACAACTTTTTTTGTTATGCCTAGATTTCTATTGTGAGGGTATTTTCTGTAACAGGATTTGACATGTAATACAGTTTGCGGAGCAACTCATGTTCATTTCATTACCAATAATAAGAAAACCTCGATGTTTTGTTTTCCCCTATTTCCGTCTTAGACACTGCCTTGCAAATAAACATCCACTCCTTAATGGATGAGAAATGATTTATGCTGGATGACTAGTAAAGAACATACATTCTATCTTTTATTTGTGCATTTATTTAGGATTCACACCCTGCCTATTTAAATAAAAAAAAATTTTCTGTCAACTCTGGTTCTACTTAATTTATTGCCAAGAAACCTCCTTTTTGGTATATTTTAAGGTTACCATAAACTTTGGATCACAGATAGAGCTGGTGGGGAACTTAGTTTTATCTAGCCCAGTTCATTCTTCTTTTTCTTTTTTTTTTTTTTAAATAAAGTTTAGAAACTAAAATGATACATATAGGCCAGCTATTAAGTACAAGTGAAGATTACTTTTTAGACTTATCAAATTTCTTTAGAATTGGGGGGTCAAAATTTAAAAATTCATATGTAGTTAGCTGTGTGAGCGATTTACTTAATCTCGATTGCCTAACAAAAAGAAAGAAAGAAAGAAAGAAAGAAAGAAAGAAAGAAAGAAAGAAA